>LPNX010691346.1:200533-215883 GCA_001517045.1 Pseudotsuga menziesii
ATGGTAACCATAACACAATATAATAAATGCTGAGTCATAACCATGCAAATAATCCATCTGAACCATCATCTGTCCAATGAGAAAACACTAAAACCAATCTGGGCATCATCAACTGCTCTATAAATGACTAAATGGCTACATCAGTTCTCGAATCCGATTGTCTTGAGACTCAGTCCTGACATGGGAGAGTATAACAGTCCACTAACAAAATAATGATCCATCAAAACTGCTCATCTCAACATCTCATATGTAAGAGATCTGGCTGAAAAATGTACTGTATCTGAAAAATAGAATATGGTAGCTTGGATAGTATATATGTGATAACAGGTACTATCAACAATGACATGATCAGCTGTTTAATGATGCCCTCTAGAAAGCATTTAAATAACACTTTTTTCTAAGAATTCTATTTTTGCTACTATGAGTGTAACACGGACAACCACAATACTTGTACCTTTAAAGAGGAGGTTATATGAAAGAATGTGGGAATTTACAAAGGAAAATTTAGATAGAAGATAAAGGATGCTAGAAACATTAGTTTGTTTTTGTTCTTTCTTTGTAAAAGATAGTTCTTATATATATAGAAAATATTTACATCAGCAGTTGAAAAGAAATGAAAAAAAGGAAGGGTATATACAAAGAACTTCGTATCCTCTTCCCAAGAGCAACTAAAATAGCTATAAAATATGAATAAGAGTTCGGATCTAACAATTTGGCATCCTTAATCAGCAGAGCTCCTTTTGCTAGGAGTTGCATATGTACCTCATCATGTCATAATTGAGAAAAAGCATCTGATGAACTAGCCTCATTATCAAACACAAACTTGCAGCGTAACTTCCTAATAGTATATCAAGTAGAAACTCTCAGACAATGCCAAAAACCAGACAAGGAATCCTGAATCACTGATTTTGAATCGCCTAGCAGAACTGCATGCTAATGCAACTATCCTTGTAGAATTTATGCTAGCTAAGATTGAACTTGAGCACAACAAGAACAAGCAAAGGAACATTCCCAGAAAAAATGATTCATTGACTCTGACCTCGAGAAACAAGGGCAAAGGCCATTAGAAAGACCTTTTTTAGCCAACCAAGCCTTGGAAAGAAGACCTTGATATATCACCAATCAAGCAAAGACCTAGATCCTATAGGAAACTCTAATCGACTGGAAACCATGTAGCTGTCGAATCCACCGGCTCTCAACACCCGAATAAACCCACAGGGCATTAAGAATAGGACCTAACTCACGTTGTTGATGCAAGATGGAGTAGAGTTTACGAGAATCATACTAGGACAAAGGACGCCCAAAACTCCACTCCCAATCTCTCCACAAGGGACCTACCATATCAATATTCATCTTCAAAAGATCGTCCTGAGGAATAGGCCCAATGAATTCCATAAAATATGGTCGATCCATAGAAGACAAAACAAACTCCTGAGCCAAGGATTGCTAGTTTTTCCAAGAATGAGCAATGAAGTCCCAAAGATCCCTCTAGAGGAAAATGTGCTTTCTGCTAAGCCTTTGGCCTGAAAAAGAGGCAAGTTAGAGATACAAGTACCTTCTTGCTTCCAACTCCAAATAGGTCTCTTGGCCAAATCCCAGTCCGATCTACTACTTGACATCTGCCAACAAACAAAACCTGCCACCCTCTTCTAGGAAACCCAAATACTCCAGAAGATAAAAGACCCTACAATTTAAAAATTATGAGGAGCAAAAATGATATCACATAGACCAAACTGACCCTTGATTTTGCCAACATGGGGGGTGTTTCCGCCTTGTTACCCACTAAGTTGCACTTAGGGGATTTCCAATGATCTACCAGAATATTGAACAAGCCAATTGCTTACATCAGGACCAGTTGGGGTCCCTTTTTTAATAATATGCATGTTCATACCCCTTGGGGACGTTGTAATAAATGTTCTAACACGAAATTTTTTTGTAAAGGACTTGGCTTCCTAGGACTTGGACATCAATCCAATCATTCCAAGGTGTTTTTACCCTTGTCAATTATGCAATGTTGAATAAGCGATGTATAATTTTTGAGTTTTTCACCTTTCCTTCAAAGCTGGAATGGTCGTCTTGGTGGTTGGGCCTTAGGAGGTTATTAAAGTTCATGTGTCGATGTATATAAGCATGTTAGACATGGTATTGAGTCATTATGAACATGTACTAGGTCCCCCATGGTTTTTTTTAATTTCTGAAAAAATAATTCTGACATATTTAAAGTTTGAGATAAATAGAAGAAGAAAAGATTTAAAGTTTGAGATAAAGAGAAGAAGAAAGATCTTGCTCAAGCTTTGAATCCTTGTGCAAGCGTGGAGGGTTTGTTGGTGAGAGAAAGAGTGTTCATTGTTCATCCAACGCAAATCTCAAGGAAAGGCCAATGCAACTTAGCTCAACCTGTCACTCAAGATTAGTATCTTGTACACTTATCAAAACTACAAAAGATACATTAAATCCGGTACACCCACTGTTAGAAATCCAAAAGATTATGAAATATAACTGAATAAAGCATAAACTCTGAAATCTCTAAAGAAAAGTAATAGATAAACAAGTTGAAAACCTCAAATGTTCATCCTCATGTGCCACAAAATCCCTGTAAGCCAGACTAACTATCTATGCAAGACATGAAAAATGCAACAATATTACCTCATTTACCACAACACATGCACAAAATTGCCACAACTCATTAGCCTCCAAAGGCTTCAATTTTATTCAGATGATAACAACAATACAAATGAGCAGAGGTTCCTTGCTCTCCCCAATGAGGAAGAAGGCCTCGCCTTTATAGAGTTTACAACCCCGGGGATGTGCTTTATTCACTGAAGTGGACTGGGTGTTAACATGAGATGAGGTGAGTCTTTTGTGGGATTGATTGGATTTGATCTTCATAAGGAGGCGCCACATCTCCTTGAGGAGATGCACCCTCATCGTCAATCCATGCCAACCCATCCTCTTTTTGCCACATCCACAAAACGTGAGGCCCACAAGAGGGAGTGCATCCCTCATCTTTAAACTAATTGCCACCTTCCCAATAATCACAAAATCACATGCTTAATTCTTGGAGAGGGCTCACCTTAATTTTAGGAAGAGATCACCACCCGTTAACAAACCTCAACACCTATAATATGATGCCACATAACACAAGCGTGAACCTTCACGTGAGGATGGCGCACTTTAACATTTGGATGCTCTTGCCACACCACAAGTCAATTCCAAAACCAACATTTTTAATTTAAGTCTAATGCGTCCTTATCCAAAAACAAGAAACGAAACCCCCTCCATGTCATTTGACCAAGATCTCAATGACTTTTGACTTTTTCCTTTTAGTGTCTTGTCGCTTTTTAACATTTTTTGTCACTTCATCATACCCTTAGAGAAAAAAATATCATACGTGATAATTTAATCACCTGAAGCATACGAAAAGTGGGTCCTAAGGTAAAGAGGATGCTCTGAGTGTGAAAACGAGCATCCCCACACCAAAATCGCTCTCCGGACCACACTTTTATTACAATTTGAAATTTTCCATTTAAACCATTAAAAAATGGCTTGTTCATAATGACTCAAAACAATATCTAGCATGATTATATACATCGACACGTAAACTTTAATAACCTCCTGAGGTTTAACCATCAAGACGACCATTCCAGCTTTGGAGGAGCGGTGAAAAACTCAAAAATTACACATTGCTTACTCAGCATTGCATAATTGACAAGGAAAAAAACACCTTGGAATGATCGGATTGACGTCTAAGTCCTAGGAAGCCAATTCCTTTACAAAAAAATTTCCATGCTAGCACATTTATTACAAAATCTCCGCGGGGTATGAACATGAAATATATTAAAAATGGAACCACAACTGTTCCTAATGTAACAATGGAACTTTTGAGCTCTGTTGATGAACAAATGGCTTGTTCAAGACTCTGGCTGCTCACCGGAAACCCCGTAGGTGCAACTTAGTGGATAACAGATCTGATGTATGCAAGCAGGCATCCTCATAGAGATCTCTGCACCTTAACTACTTGACTACATGTGATATACTAAACTGAGCTAGGTTGCATGCACCTCACCTAACTGATGCATGAAAACTTAAATTAGAAACCTAATGCATTGAAATTTGAAACTGCATGTGAAGGCACATGCTACCTATCTAATACATGCACATACAAGCTAACTAACGCAAACTATAAACAAACTATATGCAAACTGCTAAAAATAGATTGCTGAAGATAGAACAACAATCCACTCTTATACGACTGATTACTCCTTCATAATTAATGCACCGAACTACTGAAGAAGAAGAGTGTCTTATGTTGAATAAGAAAGAGGAAGTGCACTGATTTCTGCCCAGTTCGTATTGCAGAACAGATCTGTTCATAAGTGTGGCCAGGAAAGCAGAGCACTTATTCAAGGTAAAATCTAACATTCCATATGTCCCCGGATGTGTTTTCCCACTCCTACGTACCCACATCCCAAAAACTTGGTGGAACATTGTATTGTTTCTTTTCACACAATAAGAGCATCTAATGCAATCTATCTCTGAACTCAAATTCTTGTCATGTGCTCATTATCTGTATTGAACACTAAAATTTAAATAGAGAGTAGAAGTTGAGGATTTTCTTTTGTTCACATCTGGAATAGTTAAACATTCTTCCAGAAGCTACCAGAGTCAGAATTAGACTTAGAAATACAAATCCTTCCAAACACAAGTTTACATATATCAAAATCTCCAGGCATGGAAGACAAATTTCACCAAGGATCCAAAGGAGAGAACACATACAGACTTCTTCCCTGCCGTAGACAATTCTGCTCTTATGAACATACTTCACCAGGTTTTGAGTGACTTCAGTATGGATAACTTTTTGTTAGTCCTCATCTCACTTGATCTCATTTAAACATAGTTATGTAGAAGCTAAGCGCAATGTAATGGGTTTTCACAGAGTAAACATCAAAAGCAGGCTATCTTGGTTTCATCTACTCCTGCACACTTTATGCTCAGCTTAAAGTGTACATTTTTCTCAAGAAACACATTTAATAGTCCCTAAATGGATGTACTTCCATTCTGAGTTGTCTTCCAGTCCCATTGACCACTATTTTGTCTGTCTGAAGACAATAGTATAAATTTCAATTTTTAGCCAGTTCACCTTTCCTTCATGTGTTCACTATTTGAGGCTTTGGATACTATGCCTATCAATTATTAATGCAAGCTACCTCTCAAGGAAAAAGGAAGAATCTTCTAGAAAATTATTGAAATATGAACTTAAGGGTAGAATCATTAAATTTGAATCTGAATTGAATGAAGCTACTTTGGGCACAATCGTCAAGGTGATTGATTTGAATCTAGGCTACTTATAGAAAGCAGTATGCTGCAAAGCAGGGAAAAGGTTCTAGTCCACCCACAATGCTGTATACAACCACTATTGTGCTATAGATGTCACTTAATAATTTGCAGTTATAGCTAATCCCACAAACAAAATAAAGACAGCAAGCTTTTAGAAGTTGAAGATAACAGTCAAGAACCTCAAATTATAGCTAATCACAAATTATATGTTACATCAATTTTTTGTTGCAAAAACCTCAGAGAAACAACAATTTAAATATCAAGATAACAGTTATAACTTATAAATACCTGCAAAGTGACGGTGCTTTTATAGAAGGATCTTATATGATACATTCCAGCTATATCTTTCCTGCTCATTATGCAGATTACAGAATTATATATATATATATATATATATATATAAAGGGTCTTTCCATATTTAAAGTTTAAACTGTAAAAATAAACAATATAATGGATAAACAAAGATGTTTGAACTTTGAATCACAAAAAGATGTTTTCCTTAACAGATAATGATTTTAAATGGTTGAAAATTGAAGGCTTCTTCCTGTCGTGCATAAAACAACAAGGGTTGAGAACTTACGCATCAAGAAAAAATCCGGCATCAGCATGACATTTCACTGTGGCAGTGCTTGGTAGAAGCTCACGAAAATTGTCACAATGCAAATATGTTGCTAAACCACCCGCTGAGCAACCAGAAAGAAGAGCCTTCATACAAGATATATAGCCATTAGTGCAACTTTTCAAATATTCCACAAGAGAAGTGTAAAACAAATTGGAAAAATTATCATTACCTTTTGTTATAGTCCAGGTATTTGTCTATAGAAAACCAAGTAGTAAATCACTACTAACCTCTGTAAATTTTCTTTGATTAATCAGGGATAGGATGCTAACACAACGGAATAAATAAGTCTCAGAAAAAGCAACATTTTCCAATCAAAATATATATATTTTATCCACTATTATCCACTTTGTGAAACATGTCACATTCAAAATATATTTATTTTGCATATATTAGGTTGTTTGGAACAATGTTGCAAACATCCTCTCGGCAAAAATATTGTCGGTGTCCAGAAAACATCGTTTTGGAATATCTCAGGAACACATCGGCAAACATTGGCAATATATCAACAAACTTTAAAAAATACAAAAATGTTCTTTTTTTTTTCAAAATTTTAAACATCTAAAGCAACAAGAACATCAAATAAACACGTTGCCACATGAATATGGAAAGAAAACTGATATATAAGATGTCTAGTGATACAATGCACATCAAAAATGAATCTTGTCCTGAATCCTGATCCATCAAAAAATATAATAAACGTATCTCATGATCATCATCATGACTCATGAGTCATCTACAATGAAATCAAGTAAATAAACTACAGATTCCCTCTACTCATTTTACGGATAAAGGTAATTGCTATTGAAATAGCTCTTCCTCTAGAACTAGGAGTAGGTTCCCTTGAGGCTCACGGGCCTCATACTGGACTCTTACGTCCTATAGAAGAAGAAGGTGGAGCAGGTAGACTCTGATCAAGTCCTCTATCACTACTAGTGCTACCACTAGGTCTATCTCCCTCTAACTATGACTATGGCTCTAGCGGTGGCACACTCCCAAAATTAGTGTAAAACTGAAAATCCTCTAGAACATCATCATCCAGAGCCTCTGTATCAAGATCAATATCATAATCATCCTCTAGCCAATCAAGGGTTGCTTCCATAACAGGATCCTCACACTCCACCCTCACGTCGCAGTGGTGTCAATCCCATCCAATGAAATGGCCTTTGCATTGTTACCAACTAAGTTGCACCTAGTTGGACTTTCAGGTGAGCCGGCAAAGTTTGAACAAGGTTACTTGATCATAATCAGAGTTCAAAAGTTCATCAAGCCTTCTAGGCCCAATTTTTTTGCACCGCATGTTCATACCCCCTTGAGGGAGTTGTAATAAAGTGTGCTAGCATGATGAATTTGTAAAGGGTTGGGATTTCTAAGACTTAGACATCAATCCAATCAATCCAAGGCGTTTTTTCCCTTGTCAATTATGCAATGTTGAATAAGCAATGTATAATTTTTGAGTTTTCCACCACTCTGTTAAAGTTTTAGGGTTGGGATAGGTTTAACATAAGAAATAAACTTTAATGCATAAACAAAATTATGAAACCAAATTCAGAATAATACTGCTCTAATGAATTTAAACTGCAATAAATAAACATAATTTTAATTTCTTTCAACTTTAACACTCCATTGGTCACTGCGTTAAAGTTGGTCCTTGAGATGATTCATCAAATGCTATGTACAGTAACAAAGTAATAAAAGATAATGTATAGCAGTAAAGAATCATACCAATTATTTTGAATCAACCTTATGTTGGAGTTTGTGCAACTTCAGAAGTTATTCTTATTGTCCTCCTTCAGGAGTTGAACTTGTTGTAATCATTCATCTAAACCCTAGAAAGAACAATGTAATCCTTGGGGTGAAAAGCCAGCAATAAAAGAATAAAATAAAATTTATGAAATATAAAAAATTTATTGCTCCCCTAAGTAAAGTCGGCCCCAGTTAATTTCTGGGTGAGAAAACAGTATAATAGGAGGCGCCCCTCCTCATTATTACACACAACAGCAGCGCAGCAGCACAAGTGAAGTGCGCAGTTTCTGGCAGAGTGCAGCTACACAGCAACTCAAAGAAGTTCGCATACACTGCAAAAGAAGACCGTTTTCAGGGTTTCATCTTTGGAAATAATTTCCATATTTTTCTTTTCTTTCTTCATTGTACTCTGACCTCAGAATTATTATCTCTAGACGAAGGTCGTTGGGTTTTTTCCCTATTGGGTTACTCAGGTGAAAAATACTTGTGTTATTGTTCTGTGCTTTGTCTATCTTCTAGTGATCTTATTGATAAATGCAATTAAGATATACTCCTATAATATTTAAGAAAATCTAACACCTTATACTCAGATACTTTTAAGTTTTGATCTTGTCACCAAAGGGACAAGCCAACTGGGTAAACAAATGACATACCTTGAGCGAGAGAGGATTAAAGCAGACAGAAACAGACCTCAGATTCTTCAATCAAATGCACATGCTTCAGCATCTCAGTCATACCCAGTTTAGTCATGTTACCAACTATTTTGTATAATAGTTGAACCTTCCGTTGAGCCGCCAGTTGATGAACATGATCCATGTTCATATCCAGTGTATCAAAGGTTCAGATTTTCATGCCTAGCTATTTTTGGCTAGTCATTTTTGTTTTTGTACTGAAATGACCATGCCCCATGGGGTTACTGTAGTAAAGTGTGCTAGTAGGGGTCTTGAGTGGCTCGGTCTCCTGAGACTTAACTATCAACTAAGGTATTTCAAGGAGTTTTTTCTCTTGTCAATTATGCTTTGCCTTCAACTAACTAATAATCGATGAGTTTTTATCCTCCTTCCTCCAAAGCTGGAATGCTCGATTTGAAAGTTGGGCCTTGTGGGGTTATTAGAGTCCAACATTAAAATATGAACCTACTAGACACTATTGGTATGTTCTATGGTCATTTCCTAAGTCCCGGGATGCATTAAAACATTGTCTGAAAAAAGAACTCCTGGACGTCCTCAGATTTTTTAATTTTTAATTTTTTACTATAGAGAAATAATTAAAATTTTCTAATAATTAAACCATTTTTACTATGGTTTAATTGAAAATTTTCAAATTGTAATAATTAAGTGGTCCAGGGGTGGTTTTTGGCAAATAAAGACTTGTTTTCTAAGCCAAAACACTCATTTACCCCCTAGACACACTTATCCTAAGTTTTGAACAGTCATTTAGCCATTTAATTAATATTTTCTCAAAAATTCAATAAATGAGAAATATTAATTAAAATAATAAAAAAATATTAAATTGGAGATAATCAAATTTGCTCCAAAATAATCCAAATGGATTAAATAAGCATGCTAAATGACATGGCAATTGGCATTTAAGATGATTCCAATCTTCACCAAATGGATTCATTCAGCAATCGGAGCACTACCAATCATCTTCAAACTTCAGTTGAGGAATTCACCCTCCTTTAGCTAGCTCATGAATTGGTTGAGGTGGAAGGTGTTTATTGGATGGGTGACAAGTTTGAGGTAGAGTGGGGGGCTCCTTGCCTAGGCGGAGGCCACCTCCCCACTCACACCATCCGTAACTCAATGTTAGGCAAACAATGGACTCCGAGCTCATTCAATCAAGGGAATGCGCCCTCACTTGCATGCTCACGTTTTCTTGAGTGGATGTTGTGTATTAGTTGATAGAGATATCCAGGAGTGAGAGTGGGGGGCGCCTTGCCAAGGTGGAGGCCACTTTCCCACTCACGCCTACCAAAAGCTTGAGTTTAACTCCAAGTGTAGCTCCAAGCTCACTAATCAAGGGAATTCGCCCTATTTTGGCTCCTTGAATGCCAAGCTCGATTTAGGTTTTAGGTTGTATTTTTTTGTTATAAAAGCAGGTCTCTTGCTCCTTATTTCACATGGAGAATTTGCAAGAGAACTCTACCAAAATTGTAATTCTCTCATTTGTTTAAAGTGGAATAAAGACGACTTTGGAGGTCCATGCATGTTTTTTTAGTGTTGTGATTTCATCTCGTGTGAGGTGATATCTCTCTCAACCCTACTCTCTTTTGCAATTGTATGTTCATTGCTAGCTTAGGAGGGCTATCAATCTAGCACAAAAGGTTAGCCATTTATCGTCTTTAAGTTGGTTATCTATGCAAGGTCTTTCAAATATCTAAATTGAACAGGACGCAGTCAGTAATACTAGTGTTTTTTGGATATTTGTTTGACTTAGTATTCTAGCATTTGATATCATTTGTTCTTTTTTTCCAGGGATCAACGAAGGTGGAGAAAAGGTTGAGGTTCAACTTCTTCTTCACAAAACAAGAGCTTTTATCCTCTAACACTTTCATCTTGCAGGATCTACAAAGCTTCTACCTCCAAGTCAAGAAACTTAGCCAAAAGGGCTCTCTTCTCATCCATCACTTATAAAATCAAAAAACTCTTTCTTGGTTACTAGATCTACCATTTTAAAGATGTGGAAATTTCAAAGAGTCATCTCTCTCCAAGCTTTAAACCTATCAAACTTGCCCTCCTTGATTTTTTGGTTTATTTTGATCTTCTCTCATTTTCGACCTCTTTTGTTCTTCTTGTTTTCATCTTACCTCTTTTTCTAGTCTTCTTCTTCCTTGTTTCTTCTCCTTGTCTCCCCACCTTTTTCTCTTTTTTTTTTCGCTCTTCTATTGCTGCCCTCTTCTCCCTTGCTTTGGCTACCCACTTCCTTACTGTTTTACCTTTTTTGCAGCCTCTTCTTTCCTCTTTTTGCAGCCTTCATACCACTGTTCGCTGCCACCTTTTACCTCAGTTTGCAGCCTCTTCTTTCCTTATTTTTTGCAGCCTTCTTAGCTTGCTTTTGCTCCCTTTCGCTCCACTCCTCCTTCTTCTTGTTTCCTTCATTGCATTTAAAACTTTCAAACTTAGATCTCATTTCGAAAAAGTTCAAAAAAACTTGCATTTAAAAGTTGTTTTGCATACAGATTAGCTTACATTTTGCATCTAGATTTACATTATTAATAAATAATGGGTGCTTGAGTTGTTGTCTTTCTTTTTGTGTAGGTATTGAAGAAGAGATCAACCTGTTACCAACTATTTTGTACAATAGTTGAACTTCCTATTGAGCCGCCAGTTATTGAGCATGATGAATGCTCATATCTAGAGTTTAGAAGTTCAGTGTGCTCCAGAGTTAGCCAGTTTTGGCTAGCCTTTTTTATTTTTTGTAAATACATGTTCATACCCTCTTGGGGGAATTGTAAAAAATGTCCTCACATTTAATTTTTTATAAAAGGTTTGGCTTCCCGGACAAAAGCATCAAGCCGACTAGCCCAGAGTGTTTTTTCCCTTGGTTATTATTGGTTGTTGAACAAATGACCAATAATAACTGAGTTTTTCACTCACACCTCCAAAGCTGGAGTAGTTGTCTTGGTGTTTCGGCCTTAGGAGGTTATTAGAGCCTTCGTGTTAGTGTTTTTCAACATGTTAGGCATTCGAATTGAGTCGTATGAATATGCACTAGGTCCCCCTAGAGTTTCGTTTGATTCCGAGAAAAAATATATATATATATATATATATATATATATATATATATATTTTCTGTTTTTTAAGCCATTTTTTAATGGTTTAAATGGAAAAATTCAAAATGTAAAAAATGTGTGATTCGGAGTCCGTTTTTGGCATGGTTGGGCTCATTTTCAAGCTCGGAGCGGCATATTTACCCCAAGGGCCACTTTCACTATGTTTCGACCAGCTGAAGCATCCTGAAAGACATCATTTGGCTAACAGAGCATCAGAGTGGCATTTTAATGCTAAATTTGGACAAAATGCACTAAAATCCAAATATTAAAAAAGTCAAAAAATAATATTTTAAAGAGGGGGGTGGCATGAAGGTGGGTCCCTCATGCCATGAGACCCACTTCAAAGTATATTGGAAGTCAAACTATGCTTTAAAAAGATTGTTACGAATGGTTTAAAAAGAAAGAGAGGTGATGTGAGGAAGGCTCACGCTATCACCCTTTGGAATAATGTGAAGTGGTGAGTGAGTGAGGGTGGACCCCTCCCCACTTAAGACAATTCATTTTAACTTAGACCATGGCATATAACATGCATTCCCAAATGCATGCGCGAATTGTGGAAGGGTGACGTCAACTCCAAGCTTGGAGCTCACGCTTATGTGAATGGATGAGGGTGGACCCCTCCCCATTTATTAATAGACTTTGTTATTTCAAACCATGCATCAAATCTTCAAACCTTTCCTTCACGCCAATGTGCCGTACAGATCACATGAAGAGTGGATGACTCGCACGTTTGGTGAGGAGGTTGAGTGTGTTGGCAGGTTCGTAGAGGTTATTGGAGTTGGGTGAGAGAGGTGTCAATGACCTTCTCTGTTTAAATCAGTCTTCAGTTCACTTCAACTCAGTTAACTTCGACTTGATCCTTAGTTCATTAATTCCCCTTGGGGATTGGTTTTTGTATAAATAGAGGATCTTCTTCCTCATTCAGGACGGATGGAAGGAACCTCTGCTCGTGTAACTTGTAATTGTTTATATTTTTATGAATAAAGTTGAGACTTTGGAGGTCAGACTGATGGTGCAAGAACTCTCATTGTTGTGAATTTTTTATTAAATAACCCAGGTGATATTTGCTTTGTTCTTTTTCGTTTTATGGAAGTATTAATTATCTAGCTAAGAAGATTATATGCTAATCCATAGAATAGACATTTGAAGGTTCAATTTGTTTATTTATGAGTACCTATCTAAGATTTAAGAGTTGCAGGTCATAGTTGGTTATACGTCTGCACTTTTGATTTTGTTTAACCTACCATACTAGATTTAATCACTTGTTTGAAGGGTTCTTTGGCTGTGCAGATCACCAAGCATGGAGTAAGATTGGAGCTTGGCTGCATCTTCTCTTCTTCACCACATATTTTGGATCTAATGTTTCTTGTTTTTTTAGGCGTCCTCCTCCTCGATCTTGTTCAAGATTGGGCTTGAGTTCCTTCTCTTTCCTTCTACAAAACTACAATTTTTTTTTGCTCTTTTCGGTTACTTTATTATTACTAGTAAAAGAAAAATCTAAAATATTTATCATTCCTTTTTACTTGCAATAGGATTAGATCTAAAATATTTCAACTTTTTTACCTCTAGATATTGGATCTAAATCATTAGTTACTTTCATACTTAAGAGTCCAAATTTTTCCCATTTTTACAAGTACTAAAGTAGTGTATTTTTTTATGTATTTTTTAAGCATTAACCCACTGATTTTGCATTGTTAGCTTGCTGGTTTTTAGCAGGTCTACAAAAAAAGAGAAGGATACGCTGCCGAAATTTGGAGTTTTAGGCTTGCCAGAGCATCCAGACTTAATTCTGCCACCCCCCTTCTTCATTCCCTTGCTTTCCCAAGTATTTGTAGGCCTTTTTGACCCCTTTTTTCAAGGATCAAAAGCACCCTTTCTTTTTTAAATCATTGTAACAGGTCAATAAAAAGCAAGTGCGATAAAGACTCCCACACCCCTCTTCCCCCATTTGGGGGAAGCCTGTATCGTTCTTGTTTTTTCTATTTTTTCTTACTTTTTTGCATGCATAAGTAATTGTTAGATTAGCCTTTAGTCTTGTTGTTGCTTTCATAAAAGTTAAAAGGAAAACTTATTTTAGTTTAATTTCAAAGCTTTGTTTCCTTTTATATAAATTGCAAAAAGTAAAAAGAACCAAAGCCTCTTGAATCTCACTGAAAAGTGGATCAAGAGCACTCTCTATCGGAGAGGTTTAATTTTTTAGATTAGTTTTGTTTATCATTGTGTTAAAGTAATAAAATGAATCCAAAATATCTTGAATCTCACCGAAAGATGGATCAAGAGTGCTCTCTATCGAAGAGTTTACTGTTTTATTTATTTCCTTTTGGCATATGTTTCTTGTTTTCAATAAATCTCGCCATTAGACGGATCAAGAGTGCTCTTTGTCGGAGAGTTATGATTGTTAATAAAATCCTCAACTCACACATTCCCTAAAATCGGAATTTACCATTTTACAGTGTGTATGCTCTACCCGTTTGGGATACCCAAAAGCACTGTAGCTATTTAATTCACAGATTTAATTCCAATTTCACACTTAATAAAATTTTCCACCCTGCATTGAGCGCAATATTCTAAGTGGGGAAATCTTTACTGTGGGCGCTGGGTAGCTTTCTTGGTTTCGCAGTGGTTGAAAAGTTATCGAACGCCTCACTGCAAACCAGAGGGTCCTATTATCACATATATAGTAGCCAGGCTACCATATTCTATTATTCAGACATAGTACATTTTTCAGCAAGATCTCTTACATATGAGATGCTGAGATGAACATTTTTTATGGATCATGATTATATTTGTGGACTATGGAACTCTCCCATGTCAGGACTGAGTCTCAGGACACTCAGATTTGAGGACCGATGTAGCCATTTATGTCATTTCAGAGCAGTCATGGATGCCCAGTGTTATATCAGTACTTTCTTATTAGATAGATGGTGTTTCAGATGGATTATATTGCATGGTTATGACTCAGCGTTTTATATTGTGTTATGGTTATTATTGTTGTTATATTGATTCTTGTGACATGTATTGACTTGTGGTATTATGATCTGGCGGTCATATTTATATGGACTTGGTTGTATATTGTACTATGTATTGATGTCCCTACTTAGACTTGGAAGTTCTTGATCTATACTCGTTGGTTTTACCCTCTTTAAGGAGAATAGAGGTAGTCATTCCCACCATTGTTTTGGCTTGCTAGTGTTGGCTCCATCATCCACTGTCTTCACCCATCCATTACCTTCCATTTTAGTTTTCAACCCAACTGACTTCTTGACTTATGGCATGGAGGACCTTTTTCCCCACTAGAACTTTTGTTGGACAAGCCTCCCTGTTTATACTGTGTCTCGGCTTTGAGTTGGTGACAAAACTTGCCTTTGGTAAGTTGGATAGTATGCCTTAATCATTCTGGTCGGTTGTCCCGATGTTTGGCACTGTGCAGAATTCCCCCTAGTCACTTAAGATGTTGTTGGCTAGAACTAAAACCTCATGTACTACTTGTATTGAAATATTGAATATGCGCCCATGGAAAATGAAAATTGTAAAACTGTGTTTCTTAACATATGTAAAAAGGGCAAGAGCAATGAAATGCTAAAATACTCCTTGAAGAGTATAAGAAAAGGTCTAAAAAGCAATGGTTAAAACTGTGCTATATCCAAAAATTGCTGACCTTATTAAAATAAATATGTCCCGGATGAAAGCTGCGATTAGTTGTGCTTTTAAGCACTGGTGAAGTCCCAAAAGGGTCATATAGGCCAAAAAGGCCATGGAATAAAATGTGCTCCTAATGAACTTGGATCAAGTTTGATGTAGACATGATGCCTAAGTTGAATAAGCACTCTCTAAACAACTCACCCATCTGTGAGGCACTGCCATTCCTTGTGT
>LPNX010691346.1:216172-256840 GCA_001517045.1 Pseudotsuga menziesii
TCATTGGGCCCACACCTATTTTTGGGCATTTTTTATTATTTTCTAGAGCTCTTTTTGGAGGCTCACGTTTTCCACAAGGAGGCACAAAAGTCAAAGAATTTAATTGTTATATTATTTATTGTGCCATGGGGACAGCCAAAGGGAGTTAGTCAAACACTCCTTGGACCCACCATGTGCTTTCATTTATTTCTTGTTGAGTGGGTTACCTTTATTTGGGTGGTTTAGTCCACTTTGGTAAATTATGGTTATATTGATCTATGTATTGTATGTTGAGCTCATCTCAACCATTGATTAGAACATTCCATCTTTTAATCTTAGCCACTCGTTTTGAAAGTGGTTAGGATTTGGTTATGATTGAGGTTCTCTCATTTCTATTTAAAGGAGAGAGCTTCTCATTTGTAAGGGGTCTTTGGCTCTTGGATCTAAATAATAGAAAGACTTTTTTGTGGAAATTTTTCTGGATCTGCTTTGCATCTAATGTGCTCAAATGGTGATTAGCTAGTCTTCAGCATCCTAGCATTGTGGAAATTCTCGTGAGATGTATATTTTTCATGGCTATCATTGTTTTGTCTACAGGAGGGCGTTTTGGCTAGAGCGTTTTTGTAGAGGGACCCCAACTCGCTCGGTTCTCTTCGTTTTGGATCAGGGGGTTTTCATTAGTTTCATTGTGATCTATGATTACTTCATTTTACTGTCTTGTAGCATTCAGTTTCTTTATCTTGTATTAGCAAATCTGATATTGTTGACGTTTTCTCATGCAGGGTAAGGGACGCATTGGTGGCTTGGAGCTTGCATATGCCATAGAAATCATGGGGATCTTCCAGAATTGATCGGGATAGCAAAGATCGTCACTGTTACAGACTTCTACAAGCATTTCTAGGTAAGATCGAACAGGTAAGTCTCTTCTTTCAGATCTTATTCCATTGTACCTTGCTTTTCTTCAACTTTAATCTGAAAACTCCTAAAGCACTAAAAACCTTAAAAATCAATAAACTTGGGAATAATCCAATCTTTTGCCAAACCATTTCTGGGTTTCATAGATCGGGCCTCCCCTTCATCAAATCAACTGAAATGCTGGTCAAATTCCTCACAGTTTGACCTAGATCTGATTTTTAAGCAGAAAACTGCATAACCCCCCACTGAAAAATTGACCTTCTAGGGTTTTGAGTTTTTTCTGAATTCTGACTTCACAGAAGGATAGATAGGGTCCCACATAGCCTAAATCAACCCCAATGCATCCAATTTCTTGACCATTTGACCTAGATCTAAAAAATTGACTGAGACAGCCCTAGCACCCTCATTGAAAACTGCACTTTTCCGGAAGTGATTTTTTTATGAAATCTGACAAGATAGGCTGATAGATCAGGGCCCAAGCACTCTAGAACACCCCCAACGCTGAGCTAGTTCTTTCCGGTTTGCCATAAATCTGAAAAATCAGTTTTCAGCCTCCTAACCCCATCATCAGATTTTGACTTTTCTAGATCTGATTTTTTTGCTGATTTCTTGACTTAGGCTTGTAGTTCACGTCATCCTGGCCTCTTTTCTCCTTCAACGCTGAGCCATTAGCCTCCAAGTGACCCTAGAACTGCAGATCTGCCCTTCTAAGCCCTAGCGCTAGCCTTCCATTGAGCTGGTTTTCTTGTACCTTAGCTTCTCCGGATAAATTACTTTTTGGGTTTGTAGATCAAGGTGTATCCCAGGTGGGTTCTCTGAAACGTTGGTTTACTGCTGATTCCATTGCCCAATGCACACAAGGCACTGATCTCCTAGCTAGCGCTAGCCCCGTCTTGACCTCATTTTACTCATTTTTCCAACACCTATTGATAACTCAAGTCACCTATCCTTCAATGATTTTGTCCCCTTGGTACTAGGCAGACCCAACTCTGTTCTTGCTTACCCTGTCGCAGTTACGTTTTCCAAGACAATGGTCATCCCCACCAGTTGCTAGTACCTCAACCCTAAAGCTAGGGTTTCCATTTACCTTGCACCTTAAGTACCCTGAAGCCCCATCTGATCTTCTTTTGGTGTCTAGGTCCAATCTCTCCTGTCGGGAGCAAATCCGTGTCTCTCCCATTGTTGTCTTGGACTAGGATAACACAAAGTGAAGGCTGCCTTGATTGACATGACAACCATCCATTTGGGAGTCTAGGTAGTCGTGGTTCCACGCCTTAGTTGCTTGCCCCTCTACAATCCATCCTGGATCCACCTCACACAGGCAACTACAAGGCGGGTGATAACATTTTGGCGCCATTGCCGGGGAAGGTAGAGGCCTACCCTGGTTCGACATTTATCCTTAAGCTCTCCTCCCGTTCTCTTTGCCAACATTTTGGCGTCATTTCCGGGGAGGTAGAGGCCTACCTTGGTTCAACATACCTCACCTTTCCCTACGACATATCTTTTATTGGTGAATTACTTGTATGGTTCACCCGGCGACTCCACCCTGCGACTCCACTGAGGATCGTATCCAACATATTAATCTTAAGTTCTTAGAGCATACCATAAATCATAATGAATTCGGATGTATTTTTGAAGCACTTGAAGGAAGTAACCAAGAACATGATTGAAACTAACAAACAAATAAACGAAAGGAATAGATGGAGGTTAGAATACGGGTATGAGGATGATCTCGAGCATGATTATGGGTATGAATCTAGTTATCACAATCTTTATGATACCCACCAACTGCCTCACCCATGCAATAAAAATTTCTCGACCATCCCGAGTGGACCTGTAAGTCGACATGAACCTAGAAGTCATTCCCAAGCAAAGCCTTATAGCCAATTAACCAGAGTTGTTAAAAAGCAAGACAAACGGTCTCCTTTTGACTTTTCTGAAATACCGGGAGCACCTCATCCTATGCCAAACGATTACACTAGGAGGTTGCCCCAGTTTAGTGGAAACAATGATATATCTATTGAAAATCATTTGGACATTCTCTGGGATTACATGGAATCTAGAGGTGCAGACAATGAAGATGTTTATATGCGAGCCTTAGGAGAATCCTTGCAAGGGGATGTTCAACTATGGTTTGATCATTTAGCACCAGGATCCGACACCGGGTATGACATGTTCACATATTTGTTCATTGATAGTTGGAGTAGAAACACTGATGATTCTTTAGAGTGTGAATCTAGCAATGATTATAATCAGTATATTGGCGAAGTGCTTTCTCAATTGGACCATTCCTCTCCTGATATGTTCCAAATTATGAGTGTGCCTACAATCCATAAGAATGTTACAGAGTACTTTGAGGATGATGTTTCAAAACCCCATGCTGAAATTAAGAAGGATATCAATCAAATCATACAAGATACTTTGTTATTATTGCCTGAAGCAGTCACAGAGCAAATCCTGGATTTGATCCGTGGAAGGGAACCTGATCACCATCAAGAAGCATCCATAGTGGAGCCTTCCATTTGTGAGTCCATTAAAGAGCCTTTAGAAGAGGAACTCCATAGTCATTGCCTAATAGATGATAATTTGAGTCAGTATCCAACCTATCTGGATCTGGATTTAGACCTTGATCATGTCACTGTAAAAGAAGAAAAGGTGGAAATTAATAAAACTTCCGTTGAAGAGAAATCATGTGGTCATATTGTAGTTGAAGACCAAGTTTGTGAGGATAGAAATGAACGTAGTAATGTTTTTCCTTATCAAATGAATCATGATGATCATTTGTCCTCTGTTGAATGTAATGAACAATCTCAAGAAGAGCAACCACATGATAATGATATCTTAGTAAGCGAGATTGACCTAGAACCTTCTTTGTCACATCTGTCAAACTGGAATCTGTGTCCAAATAATCATCAAGAGCCTCCAAGGGATGATTCTTGTAATGCTGCTACTATTCCCCGTCATATTTTTGATCAAGGTGATTTGGTTGAGGAGATTAATCATAGTGAGTCTAGTTCTTGGGATGTTAGTTTTAATCTTGCCAATTTATCTAGCAAATGTCCCATATCACAAGGAAGATTGGTGTTAACATCTTTAGGTGATACAACTCAAGTCTCAATTTGTCAATCCACCCTCCCATCCTAGATTTTGAAGTTCTCTATGGTGTCATGCGGTGTAGATTCTAGAAAGTGCCAACTGGTCAATGGTAAAGCGTTTTATCTCCTTTCATCCTTGGTGCATAATGTTTTCAACTTTGCTAATTTCTTTGATTGGGTGAATGAAAAGCTCTATAAAGACCAATTCCATATTTTATCATTTTATAAACAACAAATGGGGTTAATCTCAATTTCTGGTTTAAAGATTTCTAATTTGTCCCTATTTTGTTTCATCATTGATCATAATGTGAGAATGATTGAGTATGCTGACCAAAAAGATGAGGGAAAAAATGATGGCCTAGGAAGAATGAATTATGTATCGTACTCTTTTCTTTCATAAAATTTAAACTTGCATAAATTTTATGATCCTATTGATCTATGGATGGAAGAAGTCTACAACAATCAATCTTATCACTGGCATGATTTCATTTCTCTTCATCCATGTCTTTCTTTAATTTTCAAACAACAAGTTATAATGGCTTCAATTTTCATTCACATTGCTCACAAGCCATCTTTGACTTGTTGTATCATTAACTGTAAAGAAAGCTCAATAGATTTGTTCAGCAAGTGGTTGCATTAGATTTATGATTTTACCTAACACTTGTCTAAATTGGTTAGAGTAGGGTAGGTAGGACTGAATAAGCCTTTCCCGGCAGTAGTATAGAGTTTTGCTTAGTTGTCTAAAGCTCACTTTTGAAGCTCTTAGTATAGTGTTGATTTCTGTTATCCTGCACAATAAAAATCAAACTTTTACTGAACGTTATGGTTATATATTAGATTTATTTGCTGCTTTTCAGTTTCATGCATCTTTACTTTCAGTATTTTATATATTATCCACATATTGTTCTGACGACCGGTCTGTGAGTTTGGTATAGCTCTGGACATGTTGCAGGTAGTCAGGTACATTCTTGGTAGCGGTTGCAGAGCTGGATGGATTGATCGAGGATGCGAGAAGCAGAGTGCGAGTACCAGAGATTCTGAGGTTCTCAAGCGCTCTTTTCATGAGAGCACTTGTCCCAGCTGGACCCAGATGTTATCACATATATAGTAGCCAGGCTACCATATTCTATTATTCAGACATAGTACATTTTTCAGCAAGATCTCTTACATATGAGATGCTGAGATGAACATTTTTTATGGATCATGATTATATTTGTGGACTATGGAACTCTCCCATGTCAGGACTGAGTCTCAGGACACTCAGATTTGAGGACCGATGTAGCCATTTATGTCATTTCAGAGCAGTCATGGATGCCCAGTGTTATATCAGTACTTTCTCATTAGATAGATGGTGTTTCAGATGGATTATATTGCATGGTTATGACTCAACATTTTGTATTGTGTTATGGTTATTATTGCTCTTATATTGATTCTTGTGACATGTATTGACTTGTGGTACTATGATCTGGCGGTCATATTTATATGGACTTGGTTGTATATTGTACTATGTATTGATGTCCCTACTTAGACTTGGAAGTTCTTGATCTATACTCGTTGGTTTTACCCTCCTTAAGGAGAATAGAGGTAGTCATTCCCACCATTGTTTTGGCTTGCTAGTGTTGGCTCCATCATCCACTGTCTTCACCCATCCATTACCTTCCATTTTAGTTCTCAACTCGACTGACTTCTTGACTTATGGCATGGAGGACCTTTTTCCCCACTAGAACTTTTGTTGGACAAGCCTCCCTGTTTATACTGTGTCTAGGCTCTGAGTTGGTGACAAAACTTGCCTTTGGTAAGTTGGATAATATGCCTAAATCATTCTGGTCGGTTGTCCCGATGTTTGGCACTGTGCAGAATCCGCTCTAGTCACTTGAGATGTTGTTGGCTAAAACTGAAAGCTCATGTAATACTTGTATTGAAATGTTGAATATGCGCCCATGGAAAATGAAAATTGTAAAACTGTGTTTCTTAACATATGTAAAAAGGGCAAGAGCAATGAAATGCTAAAATACTCCTTGAAGAGTATAAGAAAAGGTCTAAAAAGCAATGGTTAAAACTGTACTATATCCAAAAATTGCTGACCTTATTAAAATAAATATGTCCCGGATGAAAGCTACGATTAGCTGTGCTTTTAAGCACTGGTGAAGTCCCAAAAGGGTCATATAGGCCAAAAAGGCCATGGAATAAAATGTGATCCTAATGAACTTGGATCAAGTTTGATGTAGACATGATGCCTAAGTTGAATAAGCACTCTCTAAACAACTCACCCATCTGTGAGGCACTGCCATTCCTTGTGTTGTTGTTTGTCCAGCATTGGTTATAGTGAGTTTTCCCTTTCCTTGTCCAAAGTGTCATGATGTTGAGTAGGAAGTCATCATTTGCCTTAGCCTTGTCCACTTTTCACCCTTCACTAGCAAAAGGACTACAGTTACGAAGTGAGTATAGTCTTGAAAGTCTAAGTCTGAGTAATAATGAATAAAGCCTTATATATATATTGGTTGATGTACCGCCAGTAAAATGATTGCTACCTGTTGTGATTGTTGCTTGAATGAGTTGTAGAGCATGTCTTAGCCTTTTAACACTTGCAGCAGATGGATGATAGTCTGAGTTATTATTGGTGTCTGATCATTTACAGAGGGCTATATTGTTTATTGGATATGGTTGATGATCAGATAGAGACCTATGAGGGGTATGAGTATACACCTTAGATGGATTTGGACTCTCTGAGTCTAATGAGAGTTTATTTCCAGTTCCGGGCACTTGCAGATATGATCAGGCTCATTCTGCCTTTCTGATGCAGTTTTTATTCACAGGTTGATATCTCTGAGTAAGGAGATGTTTTAGTTGGATCTCCTAGGGATTTGTATGGAACATAGGGGTGTAATCACTTTTTTTTATCATAGTACCCCCGTACCAAAGAGCCTGGTGGGATCCGTTTGGAAACACAGGCACCCTAGGAGGCTGTTTTGGCAGGATCACGTTTCCCGAGGCAGATTAAAAAATAATTAAATGGCTATTGAAGAAATCGATTTGGGCTACTGAGGCAAGGAAATGACATGGGATGAGTCATGATGATGAGAGTGATGTCCTCCACACCTTCTCCAGCAGTTGCAGCTCCTGATTGGGCCCACACCTATTTTTGGGCATTTTTTATTATTTTCTGGAGCTCTTTTTGGAAGCTCACGTTTTCCTCAAGGAGGCACAAAAGTCAAAGAACTAAATTGTTTTATTATTTATTGTGCCATGGGGACACCCAAAGGGAGTTAGTCAAACACTCCTTGGACCCACCATGTGCTTTCATTTATTTCTTGTTGAGTGGGTTACCTTTATTTGGGTGGTTTTGTCCACTTCGGTAAATTATGGTTATATTGATCCATGTATTGTATGTTGAGCTCATCTCAACCATTGATTAGAACATTTCATCTTTTAATCTTAGCCACTCGTTTTGAAAGTGGTTAGGATTTGGTTATGATTGAGGTTCTCTCATTTCTATTTAAAGGAGAGAGCTTCTCATTTGTAAGAGGTCTTTGGCTCTTTGATCTGAATAATAGAAAGACTTTTTGTGGAAATTTTTCTGGATCTGCTTTGCATCTGATGTGCTCAAATGGTGATTAGTTAGTCTTCAGCTTCCTAACATTGTGGGAATTCTCGCGAGATCTATATTTTTCATGGTTATCAATGTTTTGTCTACAGGAGGGCGTTTTGGCTAGAGCGTTTTTGTAGGGGGACCTCAACTCACTCGGTTCTCTTCGTTTTGGATCAGGGGGTTTTCATTAGTTTCATTGTGATCTATGATTACTTCATTTTACTGTCTTGTAGCATTCAGTTTCTTTATCTTGTATTAGCAAATATGATATTGTTGACGTTTGCTCATGCAGGGTAGGGGGCGCATTGGTGGCTTGGAGCTTGCATATGCCATAGAAATCATGGGGATCTTCCAAAATTGATCGGGATAGCAAAGATCGTCACTGTTACAGACTTCTACAAGCATTTCCAGGTAAGATCCAACAGGTAAATCTCTTCTTTCAGATCTTATTCCATTGTACCTTGCTTTTTCTTCAATTTTTATCTGAAAACTCCTAAAGCACTAAAAACCTTAAAAATCAATAAACTTGGGAATGGTCCGATGTTTTGCCAAACCATTTCTGGGTTTCATAGATCAGGCCTCCCCTTCATCAAATCAATTGAAACGCTATTCAAATTCCTCACAGTTTGACCTAGATCTGATTTTTAAGCAGAAAACTGCATAACCCCCCACTAAAAAATTGACCTGCTAGGGTTTTAAGTTTTTCTAAATTCTGACTTCACAGAAGGATAGATCGGGTCCCCCATAGCCTAAATCAACCCCAACGCTATCCAATTGCTTGACCATTTGACCTAGATCTGAAAAATTGACTCAGACAGCCCTAACGCCCTCATTGAAAACTGGACTTTTCCGGAAGTGATTTTTTCTGAAATCTGACAAGATAGGCTGATAGATCAGAGCCCAAGCACTCCAGAACACCCCCAATGTTGAGCTAGTTCTTTCTGATTTGCCCTAGATCTAAAAAATCAGTTTTCAGCCTCCTAGCCCCATCATCAGATTTTGACTTTTCTAGATCTAATTTTTCTGTTGATTTCTTGACTTGGGCTTGTAGAGCAGGTCATCTTGACCTTATTTCTCCTTCAACGCTAAGCCATTATCCTCCAGGTGACCCTAGAACTGCAGATTTGCCCTTCTAAGCCCTAGCGCTAGCCTTCCATTGAGCTGGTTTTCCCATACCTTAGCTTCTCCGGATAAATTACTTTTTGGGTTTGTAGATCAAGGTGTATCCCAAGTGAATTCTCTGAAACGTTGGTTTACTGTTGACTCCATTGCCCAATGCACACAAGGCACTGATCTCCTAGCTAGCGCTAGCCTCGTCTTGACCTCATTTTACTCATTTTTCCAACACCTATTGATAACTTAAGTCACCTATCCTTCAATGATTTTGTCCCCTTGGTACTAGGCAGTCCCAACTCTGTTCTTGCTCACCCTGTCGCAGTTACGTTTTCCAGGACAGTGGTCATTCCCATCAGTTGCTAGTACCTCAACCCTAAAGCTAGGGTTTCCATTTACCTTGCACCTTAAGTACCCTGAAGCCCCATCTGATCTTCTTTTGGTGTCTAGGTCCAATCTCTCCTGTCAGGAGCATATCCGGGTCTCCCCCATTGTTGTCTTGGACTAGGATAACACAAAGTGAAGGCTGTCTTGATTGACGTGACAACCATCCATTTGGGAGTCTAGGCAGTCATGGTTCCACCCCTTAGTTGCTTGCCCCTCTACCATCCATCCTGGATCCACCTCACGCAGGCAACTACAAGGCGGGTGATAACAGGTCCAACATGTCTTCGAACGAGGCCACTTAGAATATTTTCTGTAATTCTCATCGCCTAATTAACAAGATCATTCATAAAATGTACACTAAAATTTGACCAAGTACATTTGCAAAATGATCTCACAAACATCAGAGACTTATATTTTCAACATCCTAACTCCATTTTAGGCCCTGGTTTGTTTATTCTTGCATCGTCTTGTTTGGGCCATTTGTCCATTTGTTTAAGTTAGTTTATGCATGGATGCCTTAATATCTGTCTTATCATTCATCTCGTGTTTTGCAAATAGCAACGTGGATTGTGTAATTGGTTTTTTTCGTGTATAGCAAAACTTTTAAATAACATTAATTCTCACCATTCATCTAAGAACATTTTAAAAAGCCTTAGACAACCTTTTTAGGGACTACCCCCCTTGGCTTCGTTAGGAGTTAGCCTAAACAAAGGAGTTGGGATTAGGTGACAGCACCTTGCTCTTTGCTTGCCCCCAAGGCCACACCTTTCCTGCTTAGGGAAACAACAGTCTAAAATATTTTTGCTGACGGTGTGCATTCGGCAGACAACACAACCAAAGACAAGTCTAACGACTTGAAAAGATTGAAGAAGAGGTTCCCAACAAGAAGACAAACAAAAAATCCTTTTTGTAATAGCTATTAAGGCTTCTTCATTTTTTCATTTCCCAAAAGTTCTCTTTAAGGGTCAAAATCCCAAAGTATTGTAATTTATTAATAAAAAGGCTAGTCAGATCAAGCCTCCCATTTTTTCTACTTCCCCTATTTGGGGGAAGTGTGTCTTGTGTTCCTTTTTTCATCTTTGCTTAGTTTAGTTTTAACTTAAAGCACTTAGCTTAGTTCTCTTGTTAGACTTAGTTTCCATTTCCACTAACTGCTAGTTGTTCATTGAGTAGAACTTCTAATTGCTAGATTAGATTTTATTATTTGCATTTTATTTACTTGTTGTGTATCTTTCTCTCTAATTGTTAATCATAAAAAGAACACAAAGTCTCTTGAACTTGTCATAAGACGAGTCAAGAGCACTCTCTATCGGAGAGCATTATTGCATCTTGCATTTTCATACTAGATTAGATAAGTCTCTTGAATCTCACCATAAGGTGGATCAAGAGCACTCTCTGTCAGAGAGCTTTGTTTCTGTGCTCTAATAAAATATTCATATCTCATTATTCCGCATAAAATTGGAATTTACCATTTTCTACATTGTGTATGCTCTACCCGGTTGGGATACCTAGAAGCATTGCAGATTGTTTAATTCACACATTTAATTCCAATTTCAAACATAATAAAATTCACCACCACATAACCAACGAACTGGCATTGAACGTAATACTCCAAAGTGGGCAAATTCTTACCGGGGGCGCTATGTAGCTCTACCTCGTTTGCAGTGACTGGTTAGTTATTGAACGCCTCGCTATAAACTTGGACAATCCAACATGTCCTTGAACGGAGCCACTTAGAGTATTTCTGAATAGATTTCCAGTACCTTTGTGTATCGGTTGGAAATTCCCCTCGCCTTTAATAATCAAGATCATTCTAAAATACACAATAAATTTACCAAGAGCATTGCAAAACAATCTCACAAACATATCTTTGAGACTTGTATTTCAGCATCCCCGACACACATTTGACTCCATTTTGGCACTGGTTTTGAAACTCATTTGCATCATCTAATTTGGACCATTTGTCCTTTATTTATCTAAGTGATTTATTTTGTGTGGATGCTTTGAATTTAGTCATCTTATATATTGTGCATCTTATCTTGTGTTTTGCAACAGCAACTTGGATTGCTTAAATTATTATTGTGTTTATCTCATAAAAACTCCTAAACAACACTCATTCACACCATACACTCAAAAACATTTAAAACCAAGAGCCTTAGACAACTCCTTGTTAGGGACTACCCCCGTTGGCTTCGTTAGGAGTTAGCCTAAACAGAGGAGCTAGGATCAGGTGACAGCACCTGGCTCTTTGCTTGCCACTAAGGCCACACCTTTCCCACTTAAGAAACAACATTTCAAAAGATTTCTGCTGACGGTGTGCATTCGGCGGACAACAAGTCACACTGACAAAGAACACACAGTCACACTGGGAAAGAATACAGTCATACAAAACTTCTTGTTGACAGGGATACATTCACACTGGACAAGATACTAAAAGAAGACAACCCGTCAATCTTAGCAGTGACAAACCAGTCACTCCAAGCAGTGAACAAACAGTCACACAAGCAAGAGGAATGTCGTCACGCTAGTCACACTGCAAGAATGTATACAGTCATGCATGCATGAGAAAGAAAGGTCATGCGGGCAAGAGGAGAACGGTCACGCTGCAAGAAAATACACAATCGTGCGAGTGCAAGAGTGAGACACTACCATGTAGGAGAAAGGATGAGCAGTGACGCTGAGGTGCAGTCACGCAAAGGAAGGAGTCACACTGAGGTGCAGTCACGTGGAGGACCAGTTATGCAGAGGAAGGAGTCACGTGGAGGAACAGTCACGCAGAGGTGTACTGCTGGAACAATGTTCACGTTGCAATCATGCTAAGCAATGTACAGTCACGTTGATAAGCATAGATACGATCACGCTGGTGCAAGTTGCGTGGAGCAGCAGGTAGGCATAGTCACGTTGAGTAAGAGAACCCAGTCACGCTAGCGGAGGGACCAGTCACGCTAAGCAGAGGAGTCAGATAAGGAATCAGATTTGGGATGCTTGATTAAATCAAGACCTTTAAATTTATAAGCTTGACAAACTTTAAGTTAGGGAACTAAAGGTCCAATGATAAAAATATAAAAAATAAAAAGGTACAAAATAAAAAAATTATGAAAATAAACTGGTCCAAAGTGTAATAACAAAAATAGTCCAAAAGTAAAAACCATAAAGTAAATGGTCCAATGGTTTTATAATAAAACCATAAACAATTCCAATGGTCTTATAATAAAACCATAAAGTAAATGATCCAAACATAAAAAGAACTTAGGTTAATGTACGAATAGTCAAAAAATAAAACCCATAAGGTAAGGGTTATCATAGCAAAGGTACACACAATAAGAGTGCTAGGACCAAGTAAGATAAAGGACCATGGGTCAGCCAAAAGGGGTTCACAATAAGACAACCCACATACCCACAAGATCAAGGAGAACCGTAAAGGTGGACAAACAACTCCTTTTACCTAAATGATCAACAAGACCAAGGACTTCAAACTTTTCTCTCTCTCAAGATACATTTTTTTTAATATTTTATCATCACTATATAAGGGGAAGATCTAAACTGGATGGTGTTACCTATTAAGTCATACTTGGTCGGTATTATCAAGTGAGCCGGGTGATGAGAACAAGCACTTGCTCATCTTTCAGAATTCAAGAGTCATTCAGGCTTTTTCTAGGAACTTTTTCTTATTTTTTTGTAACACATGTTCATACGGGGAAATTGTAAAAATGTCCTAGCATTTAATTATTTATAAAAGGCTCGGCTTCCCAGACTTAAGCATCAAGACGACTAGCCCAAAGTGTTTTTTCCCTCGGTTATTATCTGTTGTTGAAAAAACGACTAATAATTTCTGAGTTTTTCACTCACGCCTCCAAATTTGGGTAATCGTCTTGGTGTTTCGGCCTTAGGAGGTTATTAGAGCCTTCGTGTCAGTGTTTTTCAACATGATAGGCATTGAAATTGAGTCCTATGGACATGTTCTAGGTCCCCCTAGAGTTTCGTCAATTTCCGAGAAAAATAATTTTCCCGTTTTTAAGCCATTTTTAATGGTTTATTTAAAAAAATTCAAAGTGTAATAAAAGTAAGATACGGAGTCCGTTTCTGACATGGGGACACTCGTTTTCACACTCAGAAAATCCACTTTACCCCATAGTCCACTTTCCACATCAGTCGGGCAGCCAGAGCACCCCGTGGGCCATTATTCAGCTAAAGATGCATCGGAAGAGCATTTTAATGCTAAATTTCGGCAAATTGGCACCATGGTCAAAGTTTGAAAAAGGTGAAAATTAAAATAATATTGAATAAAGTGACCTGGCATGGGTCCCTCATGCCATACGTTCTCTTTGGGATTGTATGAGGATGAAACTTTGGTTTAAAAAAAAGGGACCAAGTATTTCTTAGCTTTGACGTCAACCTCTCTTCACGTGAATGAATGGAGGCTCGCGTGAGGGGAAGGAGGGGCCATCCCTTCCATCATTTAAAAATGTGAGTTGGCAGGTCTTTGGTTAATACTTTGGCTAAAAATTGTTCATGCAAACTCACGCGTGAGGCTAGTGATGTGAGCCTCCACGCTAGCTTATATGGAGACTAGCGAATGGGGAATGGTGGGTGCCCCCTCCTCATTTTAATACCTTTTTTTATTGGGATATAGTTGGAGCTAGCCAATCAAGAAGATTGGGTGACATCACCACCTTTCACCAACCTTCATGCAAGCTCACGCGTGATGAGAGATTGACACCGATATGGATTGGTGGGTGGAAAGTTTGGTGGATGCTTGAGTGTGTTAGCAGCTGATTATGAGTTAACTGAGAGAGGTGTCAATCACCTCTGCAGTCCAACTTCGTCCCTCTTCACTTCAACTCAGATTGACTCAGTTAAGCTCAGTGTGATTTCGAGTGTATCTTCAATGTTGGTAGCCCCCCAGGGGTTTGCTCTGGCTATAAATAAAGCCTCTTTCTCTCTCACAAACTAGTTGGGTTTGAAGTAAGAGAGCGCATGCTGTTGTAATATGTATGCTATTGCTATTTTGTAAAAGAAAGCTTTGGAGGCTAGTGGTGGTGTGCTCTTTTGTGTAGATTGAGATTGTCATGCATTATTAAGGTAAAACACTATATTTTTCCAATTTTTATGCATTACTCGTGGTTTATATCTTGCCTACGAAGGTTTCTCCGAACTGGTAGGAATAGAAATTGAAAGTAAGTTTACTTTAGTTTCTATATTATCATGTATGCTTAGAGGTCAAACATTGCATGTTAATAAGTTTATTTTCATGCGTTATTAACCTCTCTTTATATATGCTTTCAAGATCTCACGGGTGTGTTGAGTTTTGGTTGAGTTTCAGGTTTTCTAGCTTCGAAATGGTGTGGATCTAGCTTGATTCTACTCCATTTCAAAGCAAATACGAAAGACAGTCCCTCAGCATCTCACTACAAAGTTGTTTCAAAGCAAAACCCCCTGCCGCAACATACTCTTTCTCTTTCCTTTCTCCTTTTTAAAATCAATTTTCCCCCTTTGTTACCCAACTTGTTTACTTAGATATATGCTTTAAAAATATAAATTTTGCACTTAGATCTAGTTCTCAAGTTTGAATAGATCAGATCTAGTAAGCATTGTTCATTCATTTAAAAAATAGATCTAGCATAAAGAAATAATTTTTTGCATGGCATTTTCAGTAAAATCTATAACTTGCATGCAATAGTTTTCCTTTCAAATCTTAAAGTTACATCTAGCATATAAGTGCAAATCATATTGGCTTCCCAAAAGGCAAGCCAAGATCCCAATAGTTTTTATTTTTTGCAATTTTTTTTAACTATTTAACTTAGAATTTTTTTCAATAAATTTTTGCGTTGTCCAAAGACACTTCCAAAGTGTTTTTGGACATTTTCTACTAAACTTTGCTTGCTGGTTTTTAGTAGGTCTGTCCAAAAAGAGGAGGATACGCTGCCCAAAAATCAAAGTTTGGGCCATCCAGAGCTTCCCAGAAGTTCCCCCCTCAGTCGGGCTTCTTTTCTCTCTATGTCGTAAGCCTTTGGATCCCAGATAACAAGGACCAAAGTGCATCTCTTCTAAATTTTTGTAACCAAGTAATAAAGAAGATCTAGAGTTGGCTCTTTCGAGCCCACTCCCCATCCCCCCAGGGGGGAATCTGTTTTTTGGTGTTTTTTGCATTTTTTACTTTTTCTTCAGTTTATTTGTGTTTTGCAGTATTGTATACTTTGAAATGTCATTACAAACATTCCATATTCTGCAATTCCAAGTAACAATACTACTTACCCCAAGACTTCCCGATTGACCTGAAAGGGGAAAGATATGCACGGTAGGACTAATTAGACAATTCGTGGAGTTTTTCTTTTATTTTCTTTTTTATCTAAAATCAACCCCTCCTCGCTTTCCTGATTGAGGTCCATTTGGACCGAAAGAGATTCCTGGAGGGTTTTCTTTTTAACAAAAAACACAAAGTTAAAATCCTTAAAAATTACTGAGACTCTGTGTATGCTTTGCACTGGCTACGGTTCGTCTAATCAGCCGGTTGCATCAAAAGCAATGTGGGTGACTAGAATAATTAGTTCCCACATTTCAATAAAACTCCCCAAGAGAAAATCCAACACCTCGAATTAAGCCGTTGCGATGGCAAATTACCCAAAGAAAGCAGGAACAACTGGTCAGTGACCTCGAGACACAGTTAGGATACACCCTTGCGGTGTAGTGTTGAACACCGTCTCAGAGACTCCAACCAGCCTACATATTCCTTGCGGGTAGTTGTATAGGTTAAGGGTTTTGGACATACTCCCCGTACCCTCGGGTATATTGGAAGTCCCCTTCCCCCCTAAGTTTAATCAACTCATCCCATATTAACTTAAAATTTGACCAAGAGCACTTGCAACATTTCTTTCTGCAATACAATATCATTTTCATTTGTGGACTCCATTATTGGCACTGGTCTCTTTTTTGATATCATCATATGTTTCTGCATGCTTTGCTTATCTTATATTAATCTTTATGTTGTTGTGGTTTAATCAATATTGCAAATATCTTGTGTTAAATTTGTTTATCAAAACTCCTAAGTAACTCATTCATCACCATAAAACACTAAAGCCTTAACAACCTTAGCAATTGATAGGGTCTACCCCCCTTGGCTTCGTTAGGAGTTGGCCCTAAACGGAGGAGTCAAGAACAAGGTGACAGCCTTGACTAGAGACTTTCCCCCAAGGACACACCGAGTGGCTTGAAAATTTCTGCCATGTTCCCCCGCAGGTGTGTGAAATCCGGCAACAGATGGTACGATCCTTTGGTCCTCAATACTGCTCCTAAGAGTTAGGTGCTAGTGACATCATCAAGGGGTGGTCAATCCCTTCAGAAACAACCTAGCAATAACCGATTAGGAGAGAGAACATAATCTTGGTCAACTTGACCAAGATTCACCTAGTTAACTAACCAGGGGTACTCCTGCAAGAACTGCTTGGTCCCAAACCAAGAATTTTCCTGGTCCCAGACTAGGAAGTATCTATCTCAACCTGCAGAATCTGCTTGGACCTTCTGTCCAAGAAACTTTCTAGTCCCAGACCAAAATACCCTAGAGACATATAGGGGCCCTAACCACATGTTCAGGACTTTGCCATGGTATCAACCTGCTTGGTGCCAGACCAAGAACCCTAGGAGACTACTGGGGGCCCTAGGGTACATTTTAGGGTCTTACTCTTCCCTATTTAACTTAATAGGGTACCATCCTCTCTGAGAATGGGTCTCACAGCTACACTAACTTTAACACGCTCCTCCAAAGCTAGAATGGTTGTCTTGGTGGTTAATCCTTAGGAGGTTATTACAAATCATGTGTCAATGTATTTGAGCATGCTAGGCATTATTTTGAGTCATATGGACGTGTGCTAGGTCCCCTTATGTTTTTGTTCAATTCCGAGAAAATTATTTTTTCCTGCGAAATTAGGCTATTTTTTAATGGTTTAATTAAAAAATTTGTAAATGTCATAAAAGCTTGATCTGGAGGTGGAATTGGGCGTGTGGAGGCTAGTTTCACACTCAGAACATCCTCTTCACCCCAGGACCCACTTTTCATATGATTCAGGCGGCCAAATCATCCCATAAAGCATTATTTCTCTAAAGGAGCGTCAAAACGACATTTTAATGCTAATCATGCGACAAATTCACACAAAAGTCAAGGTTTGAAAAGTCAAAAATTGATTTGTTTAATACATGGGGTGACATGGCAAATAGATCCCCATGTCATGCAACCCTTTCCAAATGCATTAAACTTTGGATAATTTTAAGAGCTACGAATTATGAGTTTGGCGAGGTGACGCCATCCTCACGAGTTAGCATGGGTATTGGCGTGTGTAGAGTGAATGAATCAAGAGAGTGGTTGTGAGTTGGTGAGGGGCGCACCTCTCTTGGAGAGGTGGTTCTCTCTCATTGAAGACTAAATCAATCAAGATCCTAAACTACCTCGTGAACTCAAGCTTACTCAGCATGAACTCCCACTTGTGGAAGCGCCCCCTAGGTCTCCTTCGGCTATAAAAGCAAGGTCCATTCACTCCCTTTAGCATGAAATGTGTGGAACCTCTGCTCTTACTTGTAACTTGTTGAATATTTTCTTTGAATAAAGATTGGCTTTGGAGGTCATATTGTGGATTGTTGTTCCAACTGGATGATGCTATGAGTGTATGGTTGAGGCAATTCTAAAGTGTTAAGTCTTGCATTTGTTTAATAGCATATTGAAGTGTTAGCCTAAATGATTAGTATTAATCAATAGGATGACCATTGTTGTTTCAATTCTTAGTGAAAATTTCATTTTGTCAAATTCAATATTTTTCATATTTACTTGTTTGTGAGTATGCTGTCTTCATTTACATTTTGGATTTCACTAACCCTTTAACAAGTCTATGCAAGTGCAAGTGCCTTTCAAATTTTATCACAGAAGGCAGTATGATGGGTCCTCCTAGAGCAAAGTAGTGTTCCAGGGCAATCAGTTTGCCTAGAGCAGTCAGTTTGCCCCAAAGCAGTTAGTTTTCCCTAATTCTCATCTTGGACAAAGTTATGGTGGATTTATCATTTTCCAAAGATTGTACCAGCAAAAATGCACTAGGAATTTCACTGAAAAAATCGATTTGGTCTCCTGGGTTAAGCAAATGGCTTGGAATTTTGGCAAATGTTGTGTCTCAGCATCCCGGACAGTCCTTCAGTAGTTTTCAGTGAGCAGATGTCCGGATTATTTTGTTTTGGCTCAGCCAGTGAGGAAATACACCAAGGGGCGCCCCCTTTATTTGGCTAATGATGTATTTTATTGTTATATCATATGATTTGAAGTTGTAAAGGGGCCTAGGATGAATTAAGCTCCTAGTGACCCCCTCTCATGTATTATCATGTCACACTTTATGTTATATCGTGACTTTCACCTAGGATAGGCATCCTTGAGCAAAGTGCGCCCCCCTGGTTGACTCATTCACTTAATCCATGTATAGATCTATGTATTGTTGATCTCCACAGTTGATGATGTTATAATATCAACCGTTGGATGCAAAAGAAAGTTAGGTTTTACGTCTTTCTCAAACTATTTAAGAGAGATGACCCCCCCCATTGTATTCATGAGCTCCAGCACTGGAATTTGAATAAAGAGATTTTTGTCAGGGATTACTCTTTTGTGTATTTTGTGAATGATTTGATGATCTAATCATTGGAATTGCTACTCTTCTATACTAAGTCTTATTCGGGATACATCCTGCATTTTTTTCTTTACCCACTTCATCTGCAGGAAAGGAGGCACGCTAAGAGAGAGAGATGGCATTTATGTGGGGAAATTCACCATCGTCCCAGCTCTTGGGTGTCCAGATCAGGGAGTATTTCTTTCTTAATGATTTTTTACTTCTTGTCTTTTCCTTATTCTGCAAATCTCATTTGTTTTATCATTTGATTTTCTCTGGTTTGGCTGGTTGAAGGAGGCGCTAGGGTGATTGGCTATGGCTCAAATACATCAAGATCTTCTCCGAAAAAGCTCATTTGGACAGGAAAGTGGAATTCTTCATCATTTCTGAGGTCATATACAAGATCCAAGTATGTCTCGCGGGTAATTTCTCCTATTTTCTGCTTGCATTGCCCATCACTTCCTTAACTGAAAAACCCTCGTTTAGAAGTACAAAAAATCACCGGACCAATTTGCACTGGGAATTGGCGAATTTGGCAATATGGGTTTTGTTCAACATACCATAAAACCCCCTCTCCCTCAAAAACGTCAAGCTTGGAATCCTCTTCCCATCTCCAGGCACTAGTTTTAGTCTGGGAGAAAACGCCCATGTTTGGTTTGCTAGCCAATTTCCCCTTGTCCTTGTTTCGGTTTCACTTGGGTATTTTTATTGTCAAATCCTTTTACTCAAGTGGGTGTGTTGAATGCCTAATTTCATTATATCAACCTCGTCCAGGGTATTTTCCATAATTCTGATTAAATCCCCCCGAGGTCCCGGGTCTGATCTTTTTGAACAAACACACCAACCCTAGATCTATTCTAAACACTTTAAGTCACTGATCTAATAGATTCAAGTCTCATTCCAACAATCCTTAAACACCCGTACTCGAATATTCCTTAAATTGTGGCTTATCCCTTAAATCTAGGGTTTCCATCTCTCACCTTACGTATTCACTTTTCTGGGCTTGATCTGGTGATTGGTTGTAGGTCCCCCCCTTTTCACTTGGGCATTCAGGGCATAAAGCGAAGGAATCCCTAACCGACGAGACAACCATCCATATTTTGGGGGTTAGGGTTTTTGTAGGTCATGACTTTGGCTGCCTGTCCTCTCTGCCATCTAGTATTGGATCCATCTATCGGGGCAACTACAAGATCTGTGATAACATTTTTGGCGTCGTTGTTGGGGAGGTAGAGGCTTACCTTGGTTCATTATACATACCTCCGGTGTCTGTGAATGCGTTTACCTTGTTATTCATTCATATCACATCTGGTTTTAAAATCCTGTGGTTGCATTTTAAATTACTTAATTCAACATAATCACTATTTTTATTTCTATCTCTCTTACGACATTTCATTTTGGTGAACACGGCAATTCGTTCACCTGGTGACTCTACAACGCAACTCCCCTGAAGGACCTACCCACGAGTATAACATTCGAAGCAGGAGTAATCCTGAAAGTTCATTAACGTACTACCATAATCAAAACAAGAATCTAAAAGATCAATCTTCTAATTTCTTCTGGAGGGTAGTGTTATCACATATACATTATGCAATTGGGCTACCATGATGCAACATAGAGACTTGTCTCTTTTTCTATTTCGGGCTATTTTCACATGGGGTATTAGCATGGATCTTTACAACTTTAGTTATTCTAGAGCCTTGTTCATCGGATTTTCCTTGTCAGGACTGAGATTCAGGGATCCATTGAGATGCTTTTGGTGATGATCTAGTTAATTATAGTAGAGTAGCAGATTAGAGTTGGTACACACAGTTATAGAGGGGCTTATCAGTTGGAGACGGGTATATTTGGTGAGATCAAGTATACATTTCCTTGGTTTGATTTTTCTCTTGGATGTATGTCAGATACCTATGCTTATCATGTTAGGATGATTATGGTGACCTATGCTTACATCTATTGTTGCTTTAACTTATGTTATGACTAATCAAGGAATTTGATGAGAAGACTGTTGCTCATGCCATGCTCGTACAAATTATAAACCTTGGTGCTTGGTTGGTTCCATGTCACTTGTCACCATCCATCCAGTTCATCCACCTTTGATTTTGTCCCATGACTTAGACTGATTGAGACTTGTGAGATTGAAGATCCTTTCCCCATTGTGACCCCTATGTATGATAGACTCCATGTTGTTGTGTGTCTCTGGCAATGAACTATGTGGCTTGGCCAGTGTGGTTGGGTTCACAGGGTAGGTCTCCTTTAGTGCTCAAAACAAGTGCTCTACCATAACGGTGTTGCGAAACACTAAAGCATTGGAACGCATAAAAGCTATATCTAAAGGATGCAAAAGTTATAAATGTTTAAAAGGTAGTTAGTGGCCAAGTGTTTGAGCACTCATTCATTGCATAATGTAAGGCTCAATCTTCCCGCCACAGGGGCGGCAGGGAGAGGCAAACCCGTCGGGGTTATGGATTGCTCGCTTACAGCGGGTCTAGGCCTTAGTCATTTACTGGAGCCCAAAAGACTTTCCAGCGGACCTGCCCTTGTAGGCTGGCTACTATCTTTTGAAATGTAAAGTGTATTAAAAAGGTTAATGATCAAAGAATGAGTACTCACTCCTTGTACAGTGTTTGGCTCATGTGCCCCCATAGGGCATCAGGGTGAGACTAGCTTGCAAAGGTTGGGCCTTTGTCAGTATTAGAGCTCAAAAGGCTTCCAGGGCACCTGCCTTTGAAGGTTGACCTATGTTGCAATCAAAGTGCAAAGGAAAGCATTGTCTTGTCCCATTCATCCAACTACTATCCTCAAAGAAATGGTCTAGCTGAGTCAATTAACAAAAACTTAATGACCATAATCAAGAAAACAGTTGGTGATAATAAGAAGGCATGGGATAGTAAGAAAAAGTGTTCCTTATGGGTCGATAGGATAACAAAGAAGAGTTCAACTAGAAAGAGCCCATTCAAGCACATTTGATCAAGAACAATTGCAATACATTCAACACTAGACCAGTAGCACTCCATTTTCAGAACTGGTCTTTGCTTTTTATCATATAAGTATTTTTAATTTACAATGTGTTGATTGATTATATTGCTCATGTTGTTGTCTTAATTACTATCGCAATCTCTTGTGTTATTTTATAAAACTCCTAAACAACTTACTCAATCACAAACCATCACTAAAAGCTAAGTCAACCTTAGTAGCTAATAAGGTCTACCCCTCTTAGTTTCGTTAGGAGTTTTCCTAAACGAAGGAGTCAAGGTCAAGTGACAGTATTTTACTCAAAACTTTCTCCCAATGATGCACTTAGTGGCTTGAATATTTCTACCACACCAACCTAACCCCTCAGGTGCGTGAAAGGAGGCAAAATTGTGCACACACAATAAATGATATAGTGGTAATTTTTTTAATTTATATTATAATTTATTTACTTTTTATAAATGTACCACTACTTTTTATATATTTAATGAAATATAAAACTAAAAAAAACTAAAATTATAGTGAAAAAATATAATTACAATAATACTAAAAATAAACAATTACTATTATTATTTTATATAAAAAAATCAAGTCTTTTCACGTGTGTGTATGAGATATTAAAATACATAAAATGAAAATAATAATCAATATATATATATGTAAAACTTTCTATAAAAGATTCATAATTAATATATATAAGATATTAAACTACGTAAAATAAAAATAATAATTAAAATCTAACTAACTAATCATCAATATATATTATAATGTACTATATAATTTTTTATAATACAATATTGTGTTTTTACAAGTTATATATATATGTATATATATATATATATATATATATATATATATAATAAATTACTCAACACTAATATCTATCCTAAATAAGAAAAGAGGGGAGAGAAAAAATAACATTTTGGCATTTTTGCGATAACTTTTGCTCCCAAACTTGGAGTTGGGTGTTCATGGTACCAATGAAAAGGTCTTGATGAGAGCTGCAACTTTCATGTTTTGCGTTTTCTAAGATTCCACACTAATTTTCCGTGACCTACATTTTAGTATTTATGGGAGAAAAACATCTAAAATTAATTAAATATTATTTATTTCTTTTTAAAAATGTTTAAATGGAGTTAAAATTAATTTTCTTCCGTTTAAAAGTAAATTTTAAATTTATTCTTCTTTTTAAAAGATTGATCTTATATAATTTTTTTTAGTATTTCAAAATTATTCCACTATCATTTTAATTAATGTAAGTTTTATATTTTAAAGGACTTGGAAGTAGTGCTAATATAAAATAATCTATATTTATTATTTCAAGTATATTTATTGCATTTCAAGATGAACTTTTCACGATGTTAACCAAGGTGAGAGGTCTTAATGGAGTTAGTTATTGTCAAAATAAAAATACAACACATAAGAATCATATATCCAACTCAACCATAGTGGTTGACCAAAGCTATTGAAATTCTATTGGATTGAGAAATCCAACTCAATCCAACTCATCCATGGAACATTTTTTTATAAGGCCCATTTTAGACCTCAAATTTACTATAATGACAAGGAACTTACCTCACCACCTTCTCACATCCATTTCTCCTCTAATTGTAAGCCTGACTATTGGCCATAAGGACCAACAGTAGGCATTCAAATGGATGCATAAGCCCATTGTCACCCATCAAGTAGGGTAGTAGTGTCATATCCCCCGTACCTTCCTCTCTGCATCATTTTCGTGTGTACTTTTTATTTTTCTTTTCTCTTTCTTAGCATAGTTTTTTTTTTAGAATTTTTCTTTGAGTGGTAATTGCATCACACTTACTTTCAATTGGAAACAAAACCTTATTGCATGCTTCTATATCTTACATATTATTCATGCATGTTGTAACAAATCCAATTAATCCAACCAAAGCAACACTCTAAAACATTTCATTAATTTAAATCAAAACTAATCATCCCTAAATACATCTTCCATTTGTCTATAAACATCCATAATTGTCATTTGTAGGCAAATTCTACATTTGAGGGACTCTATTAGGTAGCGACCATTGGGATCCATTAGGCGACACCCACGATTGGTGTCAGCGTTGGACATTCCCTGTGACTTCGATCTAGTCCCCTCATCGTGTAGTACCACACCTGACATCATTCTTGGACTCGTTTACACATACCTCGCGTATATTGGAAACTCCCCTATCCTCTTAATAATTAACAAGCAAGTCAATCCTAGCTCCAGTGAGTTCACAATTTGACTTCGCTTCGACATTTTAGTAATTAGATAAAATTTCTTTTATGCTGGTCTATTAATCTCTTGGTCTCGCTTGCAGGTGTTAGAATTTGCAATTGAATAGAAGTTATGTTAAATCTTTAAACGATTTCTATCATTTCACAATAATAACTTATAAGCAATAGGATCACTGAAAGATAGACACGCACAACATACAAAAGAAACACAAAGATTTCTCCTTTGGGAAATGCTTCAAGGGAAGAAAACCTAGCAAAATTCTTCAAGACAGATCCGTCAACAAGTACAATGTCAATTCAGTACAACAAAGAGCTAAGGCTCTTTCACACAAATATCCCAAGAATAATCAAGATAAGATGTCTTCACAATGTAGTTAATTTTCTCCTCTAGCGAACTTGTTCTTCTCTCTCTCTCTAGTGAACTTGCATGAGCGAGTGTGTTTCCAAATGACAAGTATTCCTCCCCTGTGGATACTTGTCTCTCAAGTGACTTTCCCTTATGGGGTCGACTTCTCTAACTACCAGGGCCGACTTCACAAGGGAGACATTAAAAAATGCTTATTTAATGTTTCTTCTAGATTCTTCTGAGTCGACTTTACAAGTAGGGTTTACATTAGTTCTTTAGGGTTCTTTACATGATCAAATACAATATGAATATTTCCCAAAGGAAGTTCAACAAAACTATCTTCTGAAGTTGCATAATCTTCAACAATAGGTATCTCTTGATTTTCGCAATCATATCCTTTTTTTGTCCAATGGTTATGTTTTTTTTATAAACATATTTTGAATATTGAAGAAGTAACTTATGTTTGAAATTTTAAAATTAATATATTTTATTTTATGAGTACATTACTTTATAAGTACATTCATCATATTATATTCAAAAGTAATTTATGTACTCAAAAGTACTTTACTTTTAGTCATATCAATCATATTATATTTAAAAGTAATTTATGTACTCAAAAGTACTTTACTTTTAGTCATATCAAAGATGATTTTTTTATTGGTTTATTTTAAACATTTTTTCAATTTAACTTAACCATAGTTGCATTGGTTATATATAAGAGATGAGTAGTAAATATACCTTCCCTACAAAATGCCTAACTCATAATATTTTATTATCTCTTATGAGGCCCATTTTAGACCTCAAAATTCCCCTAATGCTTTGATCTACTTTGTGATTGCGACATTGATTTCCGTGTTAGATATACTACTTAATTAGTTTCCTAGCTTTTCTTTTTTTAACTCCTAAGTCACTTTTTTTAAAGCGACCATCCTCAAATTTTATAGGGTCTACCTCCCTTGGCTTTTGTTTAGGAATTGGCTTAAACAGAAGGAATTGAGTGTTGTGGTGACAATTGTACCCAACTCATTGACTTACCCCCAAAGCCGATCTCAGTTACTTGAGATTTTTCTCACATTCACGTGCGGATCTCGGTGGCAACAAGAGAAATACAACCATCAAGTAGCTGATATCATCCATCAGCTCTACCCCCTGCTGAACCTGCTTTGTGACTAGAATCACAAGTGAAAAATCTATATACAAATGGGGTAACATGCCCAATCATGATAGAATTGTAATTGCTTTGTTTAAAGTTAAACTAATATCCAGATTTAATATGGGATGGATGATGTGAGATCTAGAAATAAGGAAAGCTAAAGGAGACGATGTAGTTAAAAATGTTTGCAATATGCACTACCAAAACAGCTGGGTTATGTTTCAGGATTTCAGCTTTCAGGTTCCATATATCTTGTGCTATGTTGGACTGGAGTTTGAAAATGTCTCAAATGATCATGTGATCTGTGAAATATGACATGCAACACTTTGCATGACTTGCAATTAATTAGAATAAGATTAGATATACATGCAAACTAGTTAGAAGTCCATGCAAAGCAGTTAGATTAGATTACATACTATTAGACAAAAACAAATAACAGATCATAAAAACATTTCTATTAAATATATCTGATTTTGTAAAGGAATGAGAGAAATCATCTGTGGAAACCTTATGTGTGATCTTTCTTTCATCTACAGTTTCTTTGAAATTTAATAGTATTATGCCACACCTTATAATTTACATTGGAAAAAAACAAAAAATAAAACCTTTGTTAACGTTCTCTATATTAATGATTTGTTTGAGAAATTAATGTGCAAGAAGCGAGTTCTTTAAAATCAGTTCTGAAGACAGGAAGATATACTTTTTGAACATCTGTAATACATTTTCCATATGTGTATTTGTATTTCTGCAATGATGCATATGCTTGTGTTTGTGTACATATGCATGTTTGTTTTTCTTTGAGAAAGAGAGGCTGGGGGAAGAGAGAGAACCTTTTCTGCTTTGTCCATTCCCTTTGCCAAAAGATCATCAATCATGGCATGCCAAATTCTTTGCCCTCTAAAATAAAGATCTGATACCTAATACATTGAGGGAACAAAAAAATTAATCATCACAAATACATGGAATTGTTCTACCCTGAAAATATATATTACTTGGAAGGAAAATGGTATTCAGATCTAAATAAAGAGAAAGCATTAATAAGTTTTCTAAAAGAACTTGCATAATTTTTTGTCAAATTTTAAAGATTTCATAGATCTATAAGTCCTAGCACACAGAATGAATATGGAATGACAATCAACATTACAAGGCACTTCACATAAAATCTTCATAAATTTAATATTTCCTTTATCATAGAAACCAAGACTACAATATGCTACATCTCATAAAGGCCTTGCATATCTTGATGCGATTGTTGAAGGAGACAGATAGAGTTGACATGTTTTCTACCTTCAACCTCTTCACATCATTATTTTATCTCCATGATGCAAATTACCTTTATTTAATGGATCAATTTGAGTTCTAGATTCCAAGCAAACTTTAGAGAAGCCAATGAATAACCATGAGGGTTGCACACCTCTTAAACATTTCTCCTTTGTATTCAAGGTAGCATCTTTCACCTTCGCTCCAAGTGTAGAAACAGTTAGATGAGCAATTTGAAGGGTTTTGTTTGTAAATCTTATAATGTATTGACAATATACCATAGAAAAGATAATAATTGGGATCATGAATGCAAAATATACCACCAAGACTATAGAATCTATCACTAAGTTGAGTACAGATATTGTTATCACATATTTTTGAGATGGGACATATCTCTCATTTTGCTAGAGAAGACTTCAATCATAAGCCTAATCCTTACATCTAAGGAAGTTTAGTATCAGATGGTATCAGTAGATGGATGATTTGTATCACTATTGAGTAGTTGGATCATGTAGGGGTATATCAACAAAGTGGCCACCTTTGTCATTAATGAGCCCTCTTCATGACCTCCCTTGTCATACATTTCAAACCTTGGTACATTAGGCCTCGAGTCATATCTAAGTCCATAAGCAATAGTACCTCACAGGTATCTAAGCACATGCTTAGCAGCAACCCAATGTCTGTGTCTAGGCTCAGACATAAACTGACTCAAGATACTCATAGCATAACATATATCAGGTCTCGGGTGTATCAAGTACATCAAGGAACCTATGAGTTGTTTATACATGGTGGGATCCACTACATCCGATCTGGAATCTGACTCATCTAGTTTCCTGAAATTAGAAACCATCGGGGTAGACATGATTTTGCAATTCATCATGCCAAACATACATAACACATCAACAGTGTAGTTCCCTTGAGAAAGGAAGATCTCATCTCTCCTTTTCCAAACCTCAAGACCAAGAAAGTAGTGCGTAAGACCTAAGTCTTTCATTTTGAACTCAGATTTAAGATCCCTCTTGCACCAAGCTATCAAATGTTCCTCTCCAGTAAGGAACAAGGCATCAACATAAATAACCAATATTAGAGGTTGGTTCTTCATGTATCTTGGGGAAAACCCTCAAAACAATGAGTGAAAAACCCAGTAAATCTCCTCAGTATAATAATGATAGATAGCATAGAATCTCTTTTACAATTACATATTTATTTCGGCACAACTGTATGCCCGACACACAATTTAACTTGCAAAATTGGTCTCATGCAAGAGGTAGCGAATCACTGCATGGGTAAAAGAAGTCTCATGCAGAATATAGTGAATGCCTGCATGTAGAAATTATTCTACACCTCGAACTCATTAATCCTGCACAACACAATTGTGCAATGCCTTTTGTTGTCGCCTTTCACACACCTTGTGGGGTACGTGGTAGAAATCTTCAAGCCACTCGATGTGTCCTTGGGGGCAAGTCTTGAGTCAAGGCTGTCACCTTGTTCTTGACTCCTCCGTTTAGGCCAACTCCTAATGAAGCCAAGGGGGGTAGACCCTATTAAAATAAAATCTATGGTTTTTAGTCTACGAAAGAAAAGACTAAATATAGGAGTTAATATGAAATTGATAAAATAACACAACGGACTATTGCAAGAAAGAGATCACATCAACAACATATGACAATGTAAGCATCATTCACGACATTTTGCAATAATTGATTTAAGCATTGAAAGTAAAACAGACCAGTGCCGATGAATAGGGAGTGCTTGTAAAAGTGGAGGGCTATTGTGTCGTGTAAGTATTGCAGTTGTCTCGTTGGTCAATTTTAAAATTATTAATGAGTAATTAAGGGCGTGGGTTAATTGTGGGTTTGGCTTAACAAGTCAAGTCCCTTCGAACTGCGTGCTAAAGCAGTAACACCAAGTGTCCAACGGGGCGAGGATGAACCTGCTTGGAGTAGCCCCCTGACTCTGTAGTAGTTACCCTTTGCAACCTCTCGAGTTCTCGAGAAAATCACTTGTGTGGATTTTCCTATTAAATCTAGCAACTCGTATCCCTTTTTGATACAACCAACTGATCAGACAAGCTGCAGCGGTGTAGAGCATATGGGGAAGAAGTCTTGGTAATTTTTTAAGTATTTTAAACTTGTGTCTTGTTAAAAATAAAAAACCTCCAGGAATCTCTTTTGGTCGAAATGGACCTCAATCGGGAAAGCGAGGAGGGGTTGATTTTAGATAACAGAAACATACAAAACACAACTCACGGATTGTCTAATTAGTCCTACCACGCATCTCTTTCCACTTTCGGGTCAATCGGGAAGTCGTGGGGTAAGTAGTATGATTACTTTGAATTTGTAAAAGATATTGAAATGCTTATGATTCAAAGTATACACTACTGCAATAAACAACTAAACTAAAGAAAAAAAAGGAAAAAGGAAAAAAAACACCAAAAACACCGATTCCCTCCTGTGGGGATGGGGAGTGGGCTTGAAAGAGCCTAATCAGAAAGAACTTTTATTAATGGTATTTACAATGCTTGAGGTGAATGCCAATGGTCCTTACAGATCTAGATCCAAAGGCTTACAGGTTTTATGAGTAAGAAAAGATCAAGAGTGGTGCTCCAAGAGGTCTTTGAACAACTTAGATATTTGATTTTTCGGCAGCACTTCTCCTTGTCCTAGAAATAAAAGTGAAAAACCAGCCACCTGTAATGCACCAAATGTGCCAAATAAAGCGTTAAGAACATAAACATATTAAGTATTGAAAGATTGGAAATATGCACAAGTACTTAATAAAAACTAGATCTACTTTGAAAATATTACTTTATGTTTCTAGATCTAGATACATGTTTAAATAAATCAACCTTTAGATATTGCTTCAAAGAGAAACTAAACTACTTAAGCATGTGAGTAACCGTAACCGAGAAAGATTTAATTTTTCTTTAAAAAATGAAGGAAAGAGAGATAGAAAGAGTGTTGGAATCCTGGGAATGTTGGGCCATGGAGTCTTCTTTGGTGGAACACCGAGGGACTATGTCCTCAAAAATATCTTGAAGATGAGGAATATTCAAACTAGCTCAACCCCTTCTACAAGTGAGATAACCTACAACTTAGAAATCCTTGCACAAATAGATGGTTAAAACATAGGTGTTGCTGGAAAAAGACAATTAGAAAGCATGCAATTAAACTTAAAATACATGCAATTCCAAGAGATCTGAAACAAGCGAACAATAAGAGCATAAATCAAACTAAAATAATCTCTTACCCCACCGGGAGGCAACTCCCCTTCAAGGCCCACAATTAACCAACAAAAAAACAAAGACCAATAATACAAGTTATACCTCGTAAACACTTGACAATCACCATCCACACATGAAAAGAATTACACCATAGATCTTGTCTCCAAAGCCTTTTTTATCTAAATGGTAAACAATACAATACAAACAATAGCATTCCTTCGGTCCTCTGACCATGCCAAAATGAGGAAAGGAGCCCTGCTTAAATAGCAAAAATGAGACCCAGGGGGTGCTACCAACACTGAAGATAAACCTGGAGTTAACTGAGCTTGAAGTTAAGAGGAAGTGAAAAGGTGATTGACACCTCTCTCACTTAACTCACCATTAACCTACCAACACACCCAATACATTCACCAACTCATCCAATCAACTACCCACCAAGAACAAACTCGACATCCCTTCACCTCATGCGTTTCCAAATTGACGTGAAGATTTGGTGAGGGTGATGTCATCTACTATTCCATTCGATGCCTCCTTTAAACTTTAAACCAAAGTTTGAAATAATTTTATGTTTGAGAGGGGTCCACCCCTTCTCCAAACTCCACCTTCGCCCTCACACGCATGGAAACATACCTATGACATCACCCCCTCCATAACATATTCGTTACCACTCTATAATCCAAATTTTAAAAAGTTTATAAGTGGAAGAGGTAACTCATGGGGGGTCCACCATGTGACATCACCCTACTTTCCATGTTATATCACAAACCAAGTTAAATTCCAAGTGAGGGAGCGAATTTTTCTTACGTGAAGGTGAGTTTTGACTTTTTGGTGGGGTCTCACATTAATAGAAAATAAACTTAAACCAAAGTCCAAGTAGCTTTTCATATTTTAATATGAAACCACCTTAACTTTGGCTTTTAACACATGCTTTAACAAGCCCCCACTCATTTTAAAAAAATGTCATTTTGTCGCATCTTTAGCATTTATTGACCACCTTGATGCATCTTTAGCTGGATAATGCTCCACGGGGTGCTCCGAGCGCCCAACTGATGTGGAAAGTGGTCCCTAGGGTAAAGTGGATGCTCTGAGCTTGAAATGAGCCCAACCACACCAAAAATGGACTCCAGATCTGACTTTTATTACACTTTGAATTTTTCTAATTAAACCATTAAAAATGGCCTAATTTTGCGGAAAATTTTATTTTTCTCGGAAACTGAGGAAACTCTAGGGGGACCTAGCACATGTCTATACGACTCAAAATCAATGCCTAGCATGTTGAAAAACATTGACATGAAGGATCTAATAACTTCCTAAGGCTGAAACACCAAGATGACTACCCCAGCTTTGGAGGTGTGAGTGAAAAACTCAGAAATTATTAATCATTTGTTCAACAACCAACAATAACCGCGGGAAAAAACACTCCGGGCTAGTCGGCTCGATGCTCAAGTCCGGGAAGTCGAGCCTTTTATAAAAAATTAAATGCTAGGACATTTTTTACAATTTCCCCAAGGGGTAATGGTGTTACAAAACAATTTCGAACAAACTCCCAGAAAAAGCCTGAATGACTTCTGAACTTTGAAAAGTGAACAAGTGTACTTGTTCTACTTCGCCGGCTCGCTTGAAAAAACCACCAAGTACAACTTAGGTGGTAACATCTGGCTCCAACTGCGGGACGTGTGCTCGATCTGGTCATAGGGCAAGGAGAGGATACGAGAACACACCAGAATCTTTGGTTTATATAACCTATAAAAACATCTCAACTTGACAAGAAATTCTTAGTAGCACCAACTCTATATAAAGTCCAAATGAACCAATAAGTTCCTTTATTTAAACAAAATAAATGTAGCTAACTAATGAAAGAAAAGTTTTATTATAGCCAAGTGCAAAAAAAAATGCAAAAAGTAAATGCTCTCTTTTAAGGAGCTTATTTTCCTACTCTAAGCATGATATAAAAAGGGTTAAGTGTAATTAGAAATCCAATGTAACCACCTAAGCATTCTATTAACATAAAAAAAAAAATTCCTTGTCTTTGGTGACCAGCCAAAGTAAGGATACTTTATTCAGAAAATGCAAACCTGCGTGATGATCCGGAATGGGCGGGTTGGATAGGAAATCATAGACATGAATAAAGTCATTAAAGTTCTTCCCAAACTGGTATGTGCTCCTGCAGGCTGCTTCTATCCATGACTAGATAGGACTGATATACCAATCGGCAAGATGAGGGAGACTAACTACATCATCATATTGATCATCAGGGCTTATCAAATGATAACTCGTTGCATAAGCCCCAAGTAGCTCTAAATCATAAGGAACCTCTACATGTGAAGAAGATGGCTGAGATTGATATTCCACTGACTGCATCACATTTAACTTCTCACAACACTGCTTCTCAATGTTTTCATTTTTGTTACCTTTGTGCGGCTCTGCATGATACTCTGAATGATCATGTGAAAATTTTGAATGCTCCTCTTCCATACTAAGATTTTCCTAGGTATCTATATCCACGCTCCCCTCTATGGACGTATCGTAGATTGGACTTCCACAAATTTTTGAATAGACACTCCCCTTGCTAAACATATCATGGATGGGATTCTCAATAAGATTTTCACAAGTTGGATTATCTATGAAATTCCAATAGTTATCACTCCCATCTATATTGGATATGAGAGAGTCTTCCTTGCTAGTATCACATCCTAAGATATAACTACCCTCCTCCTGTTCATAATAATCATCCTTCAAAGTTTTGGTTTCAAAGATATTACGAGAAGTTAAACTTTCCAAAACTTCATCCCTAAGTGATCAACATAGAGGAGTGTCATCATACACATCATAAATAAATTTCTTCATAATTGTCGATCTCTGTAATGGTTTCCTCATGAGGGCTTTCTGGAAAATTAGCATTGCAACAATCTTGAGAATATCTCAAATCTTCAATTTTTTTAGTTATGGTGACATGAGGAGAGTCTTCAACAATGTGTTCAATCATGGGTTCCTCATGAAGCTCTTCAATAGGATCATCCCGAGTGTGCTCATCTATAATAGAATTCATGGGATCCTTTAGCTCCTTTAGGTAGGTGAGGGCCCTTTCTACAACAGTTACCATATCTCCCTCACCATTATGCTACCTCTCAAAAAACATAGCACATAAGTCTTTAAGGGAGGTAATGCATTTATCAGGAAGACCACAAAACCATATCCAAGCCTTATTTTCCAAAGAATTAGCAAAAATCTGCAGCATGTTATCCCTATGAAGCATGTTGAGCTTATTCACGAATGAAAGAAATAAAATGATGTGACAGACAGTTGAATCACCATTTCCACAAAAAATTGGAGCCTGAACATATCCTTTATCCTGGAGATATGGTTCATGGTTAGGAAAACTCGGGATGCCAGAGAAATTGATGGGAGGATATGCATTGGAAATTTGAGCACGATAATCTTCATCATCCATAACAGCTTATCAATAGCATATATCAACCATGTATTTTGTATTGAACAAGAGCTGTCAAATAATGAACATTTAAAGTTTTACTATGTCGTATGAGCTCATCTACACACAACAAGTCTCAACAAAATTATGAGAAAGTAGGGTTTTATCCCTTCAATGGAGTCGCCATGTGAGAATAAAAATATACATTTAAGAACTCTCGCAAAAATATTTTTTGCTTTTCTTTGTAAAAATAAAAACTGAAAAAAGTCAGTGGAGTCGCCAGACGAAAATTATGTTGAATTTTCATATGCTAAGCTAGATCATTAGTATTTTATTTCGATTTCATAACAAAAGCATATAAACAGGATCACTGAAAGATAGACAAGCACAACCATATAAAAGGAACACAAAGATTTATCCTGGGAAAACCCAGCAAAAGCTTCCTCAATATAGATGCCCCAAAAATATAAAAGGTAAAACCAACAAGGAGATCAAGGCCTGATCCTCCTCCTTCTTTAGCTACTCTTCTCTTCTCCACTAATGCGCTACACAAGTGAGAGTGTGTGTGTCTTCCAAATGAGGAGTACTACACCTCTATTTATATTCATCCGTTCACTTTAATTTACTCATCCAACATGTAGGCTCAAGTTAAATCATGTAGGCTCGAGTTACACATGTAGGCTCAAGTAACCACACTCGGGTGCTAATGACCCACCTTTACAATTAGAGGGGACTACCTCATGACTCTTATTAGTTCTTCCGATTAGAAGCATCGGGGTACAAAGTAATACAAGTGGTTCTCCTGGTAGGACCATCGGGGACCACAAAAAGATACATATAGAATATTCTTCGAAGTTACAATATTTCAACACTCCCCCTTAACGAGAAGGGTATTCTACAACAACATCAACAACAACAATAATAGGAGAGAGATTGAGGACATCATCAACATCATCAGGGTAACACATCTATAAATCATTGGAAGCTTTTTAACATCATATAGTCTTCATCTTTGTCTTCAACAATAGTAATGCTTTGACAACATCGTCTTTAGTCTTCATCTTCAATCTTCAACAACAGCAACGCTTTGACAACATCATCTTTATTCTTCATCTTCAATCTTCAACAACAGCAACACTTTGAATTTTCGATCAGCAACATCATCGTCTGCACTTTGACCTTTCGATCAACAATATCTTCAGCATTTTGACCTTTCGATCAGCAACATCAACATCAGCACTTCGACTTTTCGATCAGCAATATCTTCAGCACTTTGACCTTTCAATCAACAACATCTTCAGCACTTTTGATGTTTTGATCAGCAGCATTATCATCGCACTCTGATATTTCAATCTAAAACATCATCATCAAAATATCATCATACTCTGATCTTTCGATCAAAGCCATCATCATCAAAACATCATCATACTCTGATCAGAAACATCATCATACTATGATCTTTCAATCAGAAACATCATCATCATATTCTGATCTTTCGATCAGTATGTCATCATACTCTGATCTTTCGATTAGTACGTCATCATCATCATACTCTGATCTTTCAATCAGTATGGCATCATCATCATCATTATACTTTGATCTTTCAATCAAAAAGCATCATCATCACATTCTGATCTTTCGATCAGAAACATCATCATCAACATACTCTGATCTTTCGATCAGAAAACATCATCATCATCATACTCTGATCTTTCAATCAGAAAACATCATCATCAGCAGCAACAACTTGCAAGCCACAGTACAAAGACAAAGAAGTTTTTGGATCTCTTTTGGACTTAAAGTCCAGGGATGATGCAATCCTACCACATTCTCAACAACCGAGGTCACCGGATTCGTTCTGAACCGAGGTTCAAGGATGATACAATCCTACCACGTTCTCGAGTACCGAAGTCACCGGATCTATTCTGAACCGAGGTTCATGGATGATACAATCCTACCACCATCTCGATGACCGAAGTCACTAGATCCATTCTGAACCGAAGTTCACGGATGATACAATCCTACCACCTTCTCGATGACCGAAGTTCACCGGATCCATTCTGAACTGAAGTTCACGGATGATGCAATCCTACCACCATCTCGATGACCGAAGTCACCGGATCCATTTTGAACCGAATTTCACGGATGATACAATCCTACCACCTTCTCGATGACCGAAGTTCACCGGATCCATTATGAACCGAAGTTCACGGATGATGCAATCCTACCACATTCTCGATGACCGAAGTTCACCGGATCCATTCTGAACCGAGGTTCAAGGATGATACAATCCTACCACATTCTCGATGACGAAGTTCACGGATGATACAATCCTACCACATTCTCGATGACCGAAGTTCACCGGATCCATTTTGAACCGAGGTCCATGAATGATACAATCCTACCACATTCTCGATGACCGAAGTTCACCGGATTTATTATGGACATGTATCCCGGGATGATACAATCCCACTGCAACATCACTACTCCCCCTTTCGGGGAAGGTCTTTTCGAACCACACCAAGATTGTCTCGAAAGTGTTCGAACTTTACTCGGGACAGAGGTTTTGTCAACACATCATCATCTAAACCATCATCATCTACATCTTCAGTATGTGGATACTGAACTATCACCATCTGTATCTCCAGTATGTGAATACTAAAAGCATCATCACCTCTATATTCAGTATAGAAATATGGAATCACCATCATCTGAATCTGCAGTATGTAAATACTGAAACATCATCTATATCTTCAGTATGGGAATACTGAAATCATCATCATCTATATCTTCAGTATGGGAATACTGAAACATCATCATCTCTATATTCAATATAGAAATACTAAATCACCATCATCTGTATCTATCTTTAGGTCAAAGGGACCTGATATCAGCTTCCGAAGCCATATGGCTTCACAACTTAGCAAAGCAATCTGCTATGTATTCTGCTTCAGCCGTGCTAAGAGAAATACTGGACTATAACCATGAACTCATAACAGACCCCAAACAAAAGCATCTACCTGATGTGCTTTTCCTATCTGAGATACTTCCAGCCCAATCTGCATCTATATAGCCATACAATCTGTAGTCATGGTTTCCATCATAGTATAGACCAAAGTCTATAGTCCCTTTCAGATATCTCATCACATGTTTTGCAGCTATTTGGTGAACACATCTAGGTTGAACTAGATACTGACTCAAGGTGTTCACAGCAAAACAAATGTCTGGTCTGGTATTTGTTAGATACATGTAACGACCCAATAATATGTCTGTATTGAGTCACATCCACTAACTCTTATGAGTCATCAGCTAATAACTTCAAGTTGGAATCCATGGGTGTGGACATGGCTTTGTATTCCAACATATCGAATCTTTTCAATATCTCTACTGCATACTTTCCCTAGTTAAGAAAGATTCCTTCTGAATTTTTCCATACTTCCAGACCTAGGAAATAATGCATTAACCCAAGGTCTTTCATCTAAAATTCTTCAGCGAGCTTCTTCTTGCATTCTATAATCTATTTCTCATTCCCTGTTAGGAATAGATTATCCACATACAGTAATAGTATGACATGTTCATCTTCTACAACCTTGAGATAAAGGTTAGGATCCGCTTTACTCTTGGTAAAGCCCATGCTTGATAGGGAACTATCTGTCCTTTCATACCAAGCTCGAGGAGCTTGTTTAAGGCCATACAAGGCCTTCTTCAACTTGCATATGTGAGTATGTCTATCATCAACTTCAAATCCTTGTAGTTGTTCTATGTATACTTCTTTTTCGATCACACCATTCAGAAAAACTATTTTCACATCCATCTGGTGTAAGTCCCACTTCATCATGGATGCAAGTGCCATGATAGCTCTAATCGAAGTATATCGTGCTATTGGGGCAAATGTCTCTTCATAATTGATTCCCTCTTTCTGATAGCCACAAGTCTTTCCTTACTTCTATCTGCAACATATTTTATCTTGCAAATCCATTTGGAAGATACCACATCTTTGCTTTCTGGTTTGAGTACTATATCCCAAGCATCATTCTAGTATTCTTTCATCATAACATCTTCCATGAGCTCTCCTTGTCAGGTCATCAACATATCCTAGTCTTCTGCATTCAACCTTGAAGGTTGGAACCCACTTTACTCTTGGTAAAGTCTCGATCCATCAGGAAACTGTCCAACATGCCGTACCATGTCGAACTCAGATATCTTCTGTAGTCACTCCCCCTGAAGTGGAGTATCATCTTTCCTCTTCATTCTATAAAGGTGGTTCTATGCTTGATATATACTTGTCAATAGAGTATGTCATGTCATAGTCTATTCTTTCTGAGGCAAATCACGAACCTTGCTTTGTACACTTGTTCTTGTAGATCCATATGGAAGATACTACTTACTTCCCTTTATATCTCGAAACCATATCGAATACATCATTCCTCATGATCAATTGTTACTCTTTGATCATAGCTTCTTTCATAGCCATGGTGTTCTTCATCCTTCGAGGTGGATCTACCGCTCTCTGAAGCTCTTTCCTTCGTCATGATGTCTCTAACCCTGGGAGCTTCAGATTCATGTTTATTGAATTGTCATCACTTGTTCTTTGGAACAAGTCTCATCCTTCTTTTCTTGTAGGTGGTTGTACAAGACCTTTCCTACAATTCAATTGCACCAGTTGTATGGTTAGAACTATTTCATAAAACATATGCATAACGACAAATTCTTATGCATCATGCAACTGTTTAGCCAACACAACATTCATCCATATCTCACTACTGTCATTAATGCAACCAGTCTATCATGCATAACACATAAACTGAATATAATCAAATGTATCACAAAACAATATCATGAAATGACAATTGAATACTTATCTTTTATTCGTTTCGTGGGTAGACTCCTTCTTGATCCTTCTACTTCATCATCTTCTTCATCCATGACATCATCATTTCTTATCCAAATGATAAGATGAATAAGAGGTTCTTCAAGAATTGAGTTCTTCATATTCCTCATCGCATGAGGGATCTTCTTTGAATGGTGAGAGCTTGATCTTCAATTGCTCCCATCTTCTTCTTCTCTTCTTATGAGTCAAGCTGAAAGTAATCACTTCCTTCTGACATACATTCTTTGCATGAATGAATCCCACAATCTTGGGAGGCCATTCAAGGTGGCTATCACCACTTCTGCATTCTTCACTTCTTCTTTTACCTCTTCAATTTGTTTCTTAAGGTCATCTTCCGATGTATGTTCTTTCCTTCAAATAGCTTGGTCAAGGAATCAAACATCTCTTTTGGTGTCTTTAGAGAAGACACTTGTGGTACAAGTTGATCCGTTACTGAATCAACAATGATCTTCTTGACCTTGACCAAGTTCTTCTGGTGTAAGGCTTTGAGCCTCATCTCCCTCTAGAACTGGAACCTCTCTACTCATGTAGGTGTCCAATTCATTTTCTTCAGAGAGATCAAATACTTCCATGCTTGGAAGTTGTCAACTTCACCAAGCTTATCATCAAGCTGATGAGATAGATCACTTTGAAATGAGAACCTCAAATGCAAATAGAAAAATATTAGATCTTACCGATTTGAGGTGTCCGTCCTGCTTCCGAGGCTAGCTAATCTAGGGTTTGTCAGAGAAACCTGTTACCGACTAGGCTGCACCTAGTTGGTACTTTCAGTGAGCCGCCAGTGATGAACAAGATACTTGTTCATATTCAGAGTTCAGAGATCCTTTTAGGCCTCCAGGGTCGTTTTTTTTTTGTAACGCATGTTCATACCCCCTTGGGGGAATTGTAAAAAATGTCCTAGCATTTAATTTTTTATAAAAGGCTCGGCTTCCCAGACTTAAGCAACAGGCCGACTAGCCCAGAGTGTTTTTTCCCTTGGTTATTATTGGTTGTTGAACAAACGACTAATAATTTCTGAGTTTTTCACTCACACCTCCAAAGCTGGGGTAGTCACCTTGGTGTTGCGACCTAGGGAGGTTATTAGAGCATTCGTGTCGGTGTTTTTCACCATGCTAGGCATTCGAATTGAGTCGTATGGACATGTACTAGGTCCCCCTAGAGTTTCATCAATTTCCGCAAAAAATAATATTTTCCGTTTTTTAAGCCATTTTTTAATGGTTTAATTAAAAAACTTCAGATTGTAATAAAAGTCGGATACGGAGTCCGTTTCTGACGTGGGGACACTCGTTTTCACACTCGGAGTGTCCACTTTACTCAAGGGACCACTTTCTTCATCAGTCGGGTAGTCGGAGCATCCCGTAAAGCATTATTTGGCTAGGAGAGCATCAAATGGACGTTTAAATGCTAAAAAGCATCATTTTGGCATAAGTCAAAATAGTGAAAAGTCAAAAGGGGTGATTATTTTAATTGATTAAAGTGATGTGGCATGGTGGTCCCATATGGGAAAGCTCTTCTTAAGAATGAAGCGTCATTTTAAAACATGATTCACTTACCTTTTTTTTTAAACCATAGTGTATGCTCTCTCCATGCGAGTGATTCAAAAGAGGGTGGGCCACACTTTGGTTTGGTGTGTGGTGGTGACGTCACTCAATAATTAAATGGGACATTACATGTTAAGATGTGGAAATAATATAGGATGGTGAGTGATGAAATAAGGTTGACGTGAAGCTTATTAAAAGCGTGGGCATGATTACACCAGCAAGGAGTGGACCCCTCATATATCCACGTCACTTAAGCTTTGGTTATATTGTGAATTGTTTTACATACCGGTTTATAACCAACGCTATCTCCTCACTCACGTCATCTAATTTCACACATGTTGGTATCACGAGCATGGTAGGTGGAGCTCACGCATGTTTTTTTTTTAATGCCAGCTGTGAGGTGGACCCCCTTTACACATGGGCTACGAGTTGTTTGGTGGTTCATTAAGTGATATATTCCACGTAACTCTTTGGAGGATCAAGCGAATATTGGGTTGGTGAGACTATCTCACGCGTGGAGGAGCCGTACACTCACGCGAGGGTAATGAGTGATGTCATCTTCAGTCTTGTTCATTGCTTGGTATGTGTTGGAGGTTTATGATTCGTTGAGGGAGTTTGGTGAGAGAGGTGTCAATCACCTCCTCTGTTCAAGCTCAGCTAAACTCTGACTTCATCTTCAGTATTGATGAGGCCCCCCTGGGTCTCTCTTTTCCTATTTAAGCAGGTCACCTCTCCATTGTTCAGGCATCAAAGGTGGAACCTCTGCTTGTAATCTTGTAAATTTTTCTTGAAGTATTGTGAATAAAAGGATTTGGAGGCAATTTCTGTGTGGGATCTATGGATGTTTGGATAGAGTTTACTCTACATTTGTGAGGTAACCTGTATTTGTTTTCATGC
>LPNX010691346.1:259689-320284 GCA_001517045.1 Pseudotsuga menziesii
CCTACTGTCGGCCTTGTGATGAACTTGATGAAGAATCTACTTGTCCAAAATTCTGCTACATTATGGAACAAGAACAAATTGAAATGAATAACTTTGTAGGGCATTCTAGAGGTCATGACTATATAAACAATGTAGGGCAAGTTCATCATATTTCAAAAGAAAAATGGAAGCAAGCCAAGGACTACAGTGAGGAAAAGGATAATGCTACTAAGATTTTTGGTGAAAAGCCTTCACCTGAGCAGATTATGGAAAGGTACAAAGGGGTGGTTTATCAGAAGAAGAAAAACATGATCTCAACCAAGTCAAGTCAGCATATGCCAAAGGTAAAAACTCCTCCCCTTCTAGATCTAAACATTGATTTGGGTAATTGGTTGTCAAGTGCTAAGATTTCTGTCCCTGTAATTGAGATCCTCAAAATTCCAAGTCAAAGAGATATATTTATGAAAACCTTAGCAGAACCTAAGGAAAATATAGTTGAAAAATCTGAGGAAACAACTCTTGAGAAACCTAAAGAGAAACTGGCCAACTCAAAAGAAAATGAGAAGGATAAACCTAAAGAAATTTTTTCCAAGAAGCTGAGTAACTTCAATGAAGATGTTCCCATTATCTTACATAGTAGGGATCCTAATAAAGAAGATCATCTTGCCTTCTACATTTCTTTGATCGCAAAGAACAAATTGTTGCACAATTGCATGCTTGCTTCAGGTGCATCATCAAACATCATGACTAGAAAAGTCATGGAACAAATGGGCTTAACTATCTCAAGGCCTTACCAGAACGTATGCGCCATGGATTCAAGAGAGATCGATGTCGTGGGTATAATTCTAAATTTTCCAGTTAAACTAGCAGCATACCCTGACATAGGTGTAACCATGGACATAGTAGTCATAGATGTTCCTGACAGATGGGGAATGTTGTTGTCGAGAAAGTGGGCTGCATCTTTGGGAGGATCTATTCAAATGGACTGGACTTACGCCATGATTCCTGCTTCTGAAGATGCACATGTCAAGTTATATAGAGAAAAGGAAAGAAAATATCATGTAGAAGATCCTGATGAGCCAGATAATGAGTATATTTGTGAGATAGATAACCTGGGAAACCATGCTATCTATGCCAATTATCTTATACCCATCAGAGAAAAGGCTAATGATGAAGAGTATGATGAGCTATGGAGAATGAGTTTTGATGGAGCCTTTTCCATTTCCAAAACTGGAAAAGGAGCTGGTATAGTCTTAACTTCACCTTCAAACAAAAAATTCAATTTTGCTTACAGACTTGAATTTGATGCTTCCAATAATGTGGCGGAGTATGAAGCACTAGTCTTAGGACTTGAGATTGCTAAAGATATGGGTATTAGAGTGTTAAGTATCAAAGGTGATTCAGATCTAATTATTTCCCAAGTTAAGAAAACTTTTGCATGTAAAAGTGAATGGCTTAAAAAGTATCGAAATACAGTCTGGGCCATCATGGGGTATTTCAGTGCATTAGATCTTATAGCGGTTCCCCGCGCAGAAAATAGCGAGGCGGATCGACTTGCAGTTGCAGCTTCGACATTAGAGTTCACAGAGGAATTAGTAAAAGGAGATGGAAAATTTGAAATAAATTTCAGGCCTTCAATCCTCGATAACCTTGATCACTTGCAAGTCTTTCAAGATGACGATCAGATCATAAGGTTTATTAACAATATGCATGAATTTGCCGACTGTCAGATCAACTATCAAGATGAGCAAAGTTCTCATATAGAAGATCAGCCAAGAAACCCTATTCCCATGAAGGTTATTGAATGGGAGCACACTTTTGATAGACAGGACGGATATAAAAAGAAAGAAGCAATAAAGTTGGATGATTACATAGAAATAAACATTGGTACTGATGAAGAACCAAAAAATATAAAAATTGGAAAAGGTACTTCTGATAAAGAAAGAAAAGATTTAATAGAGTTAGTAAAGGAGTACAGAGATGTGTTTTCTTTTACATATGATGAGTTAAAAGCCTATCGGGATGACGTATTCTTCACTTCTTCTTTTACCTCTTCAATTTGTTTCTTAAGGTCATCTTCCGATGTATGTTCTTTCCTTCAAATAGCTTGGTCAAGGAATCAAACATCTCTTTCGGTGTCTTTAGGGAAGACACTTGTGGTACAAGTTGATCCGTTACTGAATCAACAATGATCTTCTTGGCCTTGACCAAGTTCTTCTGGTGTAAGGCTTTGAGCCTCATCTCCCTCTAGAACTGGAACCTCTCTACTCATGTAGGTGTCCAATTCATTTTCTTCAGAGAGATCAAATACTTCCATGCTTGGAAGTTGTCAACTTCACCAAGCTTATCATCAAGCTGATGTGATAGATCACTTTGAAATGAGAACCTCAAATGCAAATAGCAAAAGATTAGATCTTACCGATTTGAGGTGTCCATCCTGCTTCCGGGGCTAGCTGATCTAGGGTTTGTCAGAGAAACCCTAATGTTCAAAACTTGGAATCTTTCAGATCTAATTGAATAAAAAGATATATCTCTTCAAATGGAGCTTTCTAATGTACTCATTTTCTGAAAACAGTAGAGAGAAGCTCCCAGAACAGGAAGCCCTGGTTTTCCAATTTCTTCTGCAGAAATTCCTGTCACTGTTTCTATGATATCTCCGAAATTACTGCTCCTCTATGTCTGAAATTTTTCACTGAGGTAACCTCACATGTCCCTAATCGAAAAACATAGGTTTCATCAGAATTGGTTTCACCAATTGGGATTTATGATCCTTTTCCCAAGGTGACCTGTTACAGGACTGTTCAAAATAGCAAAGTTGTATGGCATGACACGTGTCACTGTTTCATCTTATGGTTCTGAACTTCGGACCACAGAAAGTAAAGTTCACGCTCTTTCTGGAACATCTTCAGGAATTCCATTTGGACCTCTATAGCCCAAGCTATAGCAATTCTCCCCAGGTGTCCTGTTTAGGGATGAATTCTGGAAGAGGCTGGAACCCTAACTTGGAGGGATCATATCTCCCAAAATATAGCGAATCGGAGGTTGAATTTTGGACACAGTGTACATCAGGATTTTATCTTCGGCCTCTACAACTTTCAGCTCCTGAACCTTCACCAATCTCAGGATATATTGAATGTACCAAAACTTAGCAGTTTTAGTATTTATGGTTTTTCTAGCTCGGGGTCAAACTAGGGTTTGACTTTCCCGGAGTTTCACCCAACCAAAAATATTGATCCAGGTATCTAAACTTCGATTTTGATGAGTAGATCAATCCTATGCTGGGCTCACTCAAAAATTATTCTTCTGTAAGAAGCCCTAATTTTCCGCACCGAAAACTGAAAATGCTCGGTATCGAATTCCACTTCGACAGAAAGATGCGCCCTTCAATGGAGAGTCAGCCTTGCCTTCTTTTGCTGATCGATTGTGGAGATAGAACCAAAAAGTAAGAAGCCCTAGATTCTGTAGCTGCACAATGTCTTCTTTCAGGGTGGCTCTGATACCATGTTGAATTTTCGTATGCTAAGCTAGATCATTAGTATTTCATTTCGATTTCATAACAAAAGCATATAAACAGGATCACTGAAAGATAGACAAGCACAACCATACAAAAGGAACACAGATTTATCCTGGGAAAACCCAGCAAAAGCTTCCTCAATATAGATGCCCCAAAAATATAAAAGGTAAAACCAACAAGGAGATCAAGGCCTGATCCTCCTCCTTCTCCAGCTACTCTTCTCTTCTCCACTAATGCGCTACACAAGTGAGAGTGTGTGTGTCTTCCAAATGAGGAGTGCGACACCTCTATTTATATTCATCCGTTCACTTTAATTTACTCATCTAACATGTAGGCTCAAGTTAAATCATGTAGGCTCGAGTTACACATGTAGGCTCAAGTAACCACACTGGGGTGCTAATGACCCACCTTTACAATTAGAGGGGACTACCTCATGACTCTTATTAGTTCTTCTGATTAGAAGCATCGGGGTACAAAGTAATACAAGTGGTTCTCCTAGTAGGACCATCGTGGACCACAAAAAGATACATATAGAATATTCTTCGAAGTTACAATATTTCAACAAATTAAAGATCTACTCTAAGAATTCATCAAACAAAGAAAAACAAAAAAGAAGAAAACAAAAGTCATACTCCAGGAATAAAAAGATTTATCCCCGGCAAGGGCGCCAAAAAATGTTGTCGCCTTTCACACACCTTGGGGGGACGTGGCAAAAATCTTCAAGCCACTCAGTGTGTCCTTGGGGGCAAGTCTCGAGTCAAGGCTGTCACCTTGTTCTTGACTCCTCCGTTTAGGCCAACTCCTAACGAAGCCAAAGGGGGTAGACCCTATTAAAAGAAAATCTATGGTTTTTAGTCTACGAAAGAAAAGACTAAATCTAGGAGTTAATATGAAATTGATAAAATAACACAACGGACTATTGCAAGAAAGAGATCACATCAACAACATATGACAATGTAAGCATCATTCACAACATTTTGCAATAATTGATTTAAGCACTGAAAGTAAAATAGACCAGTGCCGATGAATATGGAGTGCTTGTAAAAGTGGAGTGTTGTTGTGTTGTGTGAGTATTGCAGTTGTCTCGTTGGTCAGTTTTAAAATTATTAATGAGTAATTAAGGGCGTGGGTTAATTGTGGGTTTGGCCCAACAAGTCAAGTCCCTTCGAACTAAGTGCTAAAGCGGTAACACCAAGTGTCCAATGGGGCGTGGATGAACCTGCTTGGAGTGGCCCCCCGACTCTATAGTAGTTACCCTTTGCAACCTCTCGAGTTCTTGAGAAAATCACTAGTGTGGATTTCCTTATTAAATCTAGTAACTCGTATCCCTTTCTGATATAGCCAACCGATCAGACAAGCTGCAGCGGTGTAGAGCATACGGGGAAGGAGTCTTGGTAATTTTTTAAAGATTTTAAACTTGTGTTCTTGTTAAAAATAAAAAACCTCCAGAAATCTCTTTCGGTCCAAATGGACCTCAATCGGGAAAGCGAGGAGGAGTTGATTTTAGATAACAGAAAAATACAAAACACAACTCACGGATTGTCTAATTAGTCCTACCATGCATCTCTTTCCCCTTTCGGGTCAATCGAGAAGTCGTGGGGTAAATAGTATGATTACTTTGAATTTGAAAAAGATATTGAAATGCTTATGATTCAAAGTATACACTACTGCAATAAACAACTAAACTAAAGAAAAAAAAAGGAAAAAGAATAAAAAACACCAAAATCACCGATTCCCTCCTGTGGGGATGGGGAGTGGGCTCGAAAGAGCCTACTCAAAAATATCTTTTATTAATGGTATTTTCAATGCTTGAGGTGAATGCCAATGGTCCTTACAGATCTGGATCCAAAGTCTTACTGGTTTTATGAGTAAGACAAGATCAAGAGTGGTGGTCCAAGAGGTCTTTGAACAACTTAGATATTTGATTTTCCGGCAGCACTTCTCCTTGTCCTGGCAATAAAAGTGAAAAACCAGCCACTTGTAATGCACCAAATGTGCCAAATAAAGTGTTAAGAACATTAACATATTAAGCACTGAAAGATTGGAAATATGCACAAGTACTTAATAAAAACTAGATCTACTTTGAAAATATTACTTTATGTTTCTAGATCTAGATACATGTTTAAATAGATCAGCCTTTGGATATTGCTTGAAAGAGAAACTAAGCTACTTAAGCATGTGAGTAACCGTAACCGAGAAAGATTTAATTTTTCTTTAAAAAATGCAGTGTTACAAGGGGACGCGTCCCAGAGGGTCGAGGACGCGTTTCGGGCGTCCCGGGGACTCCGAAACTCCACCCAAAACGTTTCGAGACGTCCCCGTTTTGGCGAGACGCAGGCCGAAACGTCCCCGTTTTGGCGAGACGCAGGCCGAAACGTCCCGGTGGGTGGCGAAACTTGGGGGGAATTCCTGGCGTCCCGCCCCGAAACTCCGAAACTTGTGGGCGTCCCACCCCGAAACTCCGAAACTCCGAAACTTCGCCGAGACTTCCTAAGGATATTTTCGATTTTTTTAAATTTTTTTTCTTAATTTAAAAAAAAAAGTTAAAAAAATTTAAATAATTCATTAAAATTATAAATTTTATAAACTTATTAATAATTATTATTTATAAAGTTTTTAAACATTAAAAAAATATCAAAAACTAAAAATAAAAAGTTAAAAAAATTTAAATAATTCATTAAATAATAAAATTATAAATTTTATAAACTTATAAGTTATTATACTTATATAATATAAGTTATAACTGATATTATTTATAAAGTTATAACTTATATTATTTATAAATTTTTAAACATTGAAAAAAATATCAAAAATTAAAATTAAAAAGTTAAAATGAAAAAAATACTAAATCTAACCTAAATCTAATAATAAGAAAATCTAAACAAAATCTAATAATAATAACAATATTAAAAAGTTAAATTAAATAATAAAAAACAAAACGAAATCTAAAGCAATACCCGTGAATGAAATATGTAATAATAATAACAATATTAAAAAGTTAAATTAAATAATAAAAAATAAAACGAAATCTAACCTAAAGCAATACCCGTGAATGAAATATGAAACATTTAAGTTTTAACCAATAGAAAATCAAACTGCACTTTTGCTGCTACGCGTGAGAGGAGAGACTGGGTTCTGTTTTGCCGCCGAGGAGTGTTCATTGCTGCAAAGTTTTGAAGTTTCCTGCTGGGCGTGAGAGGAGAGGAGAGGATTTTCATTTATCATTTTGGCAGCCGCGAGAGGACCGTGTTGCAGCCGCGTGAGGACTGTGCAGTGTGTTGCAGCCGCCAGAGGACTGAAGTTTGAGGACTGTGTTGAGTGTGTTCACTGTTCAATCACTGCTGAGTGTGTTCAATGTTGCTGCCAGGCTTCATCAAAGCCACGTAGGAGCAGCTGCTAGTAGCTATTGCTCGTGGGGAAGAGCCGAGGGCGAGGAACAGGACTCAGCTAGGTCATTTAAATTTTAATAAATTTATTATTTAATTTTTTTACCCTGTATTTTAATTTTTTAATTTTTATACCATGATTTAATGTAACTTTTAAGTTTTTCCAATTTTGTTGAAGACTGTATAGTGTATTAAATATTTAGTGTTTAGTATTTACTATTTTATTTTTTTGATAGACTGTATTTATTTTTCAAGTTTTTTAGAGACTGTATTTTAGTATTTTTAATTTTTTTTGTTTTTGCCATTTTGGGTTTTGCTATTTTGCAATTCTAGTTTTTATTTTTTAATTATCTTAATTTTTTAAATTTTTAAGTTTTAAACTTCTTATTGTAGAAGCATTGAATCAGAAACCAATTTATTGCTTTAAATAATAATAAAAAAATTTAAAAACCTTGTTGCATAGATTCATATTGATAAATAATAGATTCTAAGATTTATAAATTATTATTAATATAATGATAATCTTGATGAATCCTGTAATGTGTTTGAACTTTGAATTTTGCATTTAGATTGCATGGTTGCAGATTCCAAAATGATGAATGTTTGTTATTGTTGGGATTTATATTTTTCATATTTTTAATATTTTTAAAATTTGTATGACTATTGTGTCCCGACGTCCCCGCTGAATTTCTCTAAAATTTGGGGGTGGTCTCCACACGTCCCGAATGTGCGTCCCCCCGAATCCGCGTCCCGTCGTCCCGGAACCTTGGGGGAACATTGAAAAAATGAAGGAAAGAGAGATAGAAAGAGTGTTGAAAGCCTGGGAATGTTGGGCCATGGAGTCTGCTTTGGTAGAACACCGAGGGACTATGTCTTCAAAAATATCTGGAAGATGAGGAAGATTCAAACTAGCTCAACCCCTTCTACAAGTGATATCATCTGCAACTTGGAAATCCTTACGCAAACAGATGGTTAAAACATAGGTGTTGCTGGAAAAAGACAATTAGAAAGCATGCAATTAAACTTAAAATACATGCAACTCCAAGAGATCTGAAACAACCGAACAATAAGAGCATAAATCAAACTAGAATAATCTCTTACCCCACCGAGAGGGAGCTCCCCTTCAAGGCCCACAATTAACCAACAAAAAAACAAAGACCAATAATACAGATCATACCTCATAAGCACTTGACAATCACCATCCACACATGAAAAGCATTACACCATAGATCTTGCCTCTAAAGCCTTCTTTATTCCAAATGGTAAACAATATAATACAAGCAATAGCATTCCTTCGGTCCTCTGACCATGCCAAAATGAGGAAAGGAGCCCTGCTTAAATAGCAAAAATGAGACCCAGGGGGTGCTACCAACACTGGAGATAAACCTGGAGTTAACTGAGCTTGAAGTGAAGAGGAAGTGAAGAGGTTATTGACACCTCTCTCACTTAACTCACCATTAACCTTCCAACACACCCAATACATTCACCAACTCATCCAATCAACTACCCACCAAGAACAAACTCGGCGTCCCTTCACCTCATGCATGAGTTTCCAAATTGACGTGAAGATTTGGTGAGGGTGATGCCATCTACTATTCCATTTGATTCCTCCTTTAACTTTAAACCAAAGTTTGAAATAATTTTATGTTTGAGAGGGGTCCACCCCTTCTCCAAACTCCACCTTCACCCTCACGCACGTGGAAACATACCTATGACGTCACCCCTTCATAACATATTCGTTAACACTCTATAATCCAAATTTTAAAAAGTTTATAAGTGGATGAGGTAATTCATGGGGGTCCACCATGTGACATCACCCTACTTTCCATGTTATATCACAAACCAAGTTAAATTCCAAGTGAGGGAGCGAATTTTTCTTACCTGAAGGTGAGTTTTGACTTTTTGGTGGGGTCTCACATTAATAAAAAATAAAATTAAACCAAAGTCCAAGTAGCTTTTCATATTTTAATATGAAACCACCTTAAATTTGGCTTTTAACACATGCTTTAACAAGCCCCCACTCATTTTTAAAAAATGTCATTTTGTCGCATCTTTAGCATTTATTGACCACCTTGATGCATCTTTAGCTGAATAATGCCCCACAGGGTGCTCCGACTGCCTGACTAATGTGGAAAGTGGTCCCAGGGGTAAAGTGGACGCTCTGAGCTTGAAAATGAGCCCAACCACACCAAAAAAGGACTCCAGATCTGACTTTTATTACACTTTGAATTTTTCAAATTAAACCATTAAAAATGGCCTAATTTTGCAGAAAAAATTATTTTTCTCGAAAACCGACGAAACTCTAGGGGGACCTAGCACGTGTCTATATGACTCAAAATCAATGCCTAGCATGTTGAAAAACACTCACACAAAGGCTCTAATCTTTTCCTAAGGCTGAAACACCAAGATGACTACCCCAGCTTTGGAGGTGTGAGTGAAAAACTTAGAAATTATTAGTCATTTGTTCAACAACCAATAATAACCGAGGGAAAAAACACTCTGGGCTAGTCGGCTTGATGCTTTAGTCCGGGAAGCCGAGCCTTTTATGAAATATTAAATGCTAGGACATTTTTTACAATTTCCCCAAGGGAGTATGAACATGTGTTACAAAACAATTTCTAACAGACTCCCAGAAATAGCCATTTTAGGAAATTTCAACTCAAAATGGACCTCCTAAAAAAAATTAATAAAATAATAGTTAAAATAATAAAATAATATTTATTAATTTTGGAGGAAGAAAAGAAAAAAACTACTTTTTTGTTTGTATTTTCGACATATCTCCCCGTGTTTTTACTCAAATTTCGATCGGGAGAGCTCGTTGAATGCAGAATTAAATTCCGCATCCAACGAGTACTCACTCGGCATACTTTTGATGGACCTCTCTACCCCAAAAATAAGAAATACCTGAAAAAAATGTGATGATGACATCATCATCACGTTTTTCAGGTATTTCTTGTTTTTGGGGTAGCGGGGTTTGTCAAAAGTATGCCGAGTGGGTACTCGTTTGATGCGCAATTTAATTCTGCATCCAACGAGCTCTCCCGATCCAAATTTGAGTAAAAACACGGGGAGATATGTCGAAAATACAAACAAAAAAAATAGTTTTTTTTATGATACCTATCCCCAAATTTATATTAAAAAAATGTTTAAGACCTATAGGGTATTTCAAATTTAAAGCAATTTCATTGGCTAACACATGATGACATGGAATTTTAGTTAAAGTTAAAAGGCCCATTTTGAGTTGAAATTTCCTCTAATGCTGAATGACTTCTGAACTTTGAAAAGTGAACAAGTGTACTTGTTCTACTTCGCTGGCTCGCTTGAAAAAACCACCAAGTACAACTTAGGTGGTAACACCTTTCATCTTTGGCATTATATCCATGCCCTATTGACTTCAGGATGAACTCACTATACAACTAGAAATTAGGCCACTTAGTTAGGATGCTAACTCAAGTGTCGTCATGCCAGTGTGGTAGCTCAAGTATTGTCTTTTAGTTTAAGTAAAGTGTTATCATGCAAAACACTTTTAGTTAACTGGATCTTCTTTATTAACACTTTAGTTAATTCTCTTAATTGAAATCGTGCTTGATTGATTCACTAAAGTGATCAATTCGAGTTCTCCTTAATTAGCTCAAGTACTCACGGTTAGTATCAATAGAGTTTAATTAATTGAGTTCTTAATCAATTGAAGTCATTCTCATGAGAAATTTGAATTTCTCTATTCTCTATGCAACTATCTTTTATCTCTTATCTTATTGTATGGTCTACATGTGCCAACTTTGATTTATCTATCATATCAAATTATACTAAGGGGATTTGTCCAATGATGTGATTATATCATTCTACTATTGTTGCAAGTGATCTTATGCTACAGTTATTCACTCTAGAGGTGATCAGTCTCTAGAGGAGACTTAATAACTAGATCATGGTTAGTAGTATTTCACACATCACGCATGCTTCAACTAGCAAAGAATTGCCTCTACACATGAGGCCCACCTCGACACATGAGGATCCGAATTGACACACAAGTCCTTATTCTTGTCCAACAAGACTGTACAACATCATCACTTTAACATATCAAATCATTCACCTCAACACATGAGGATTAACCTTTACACATAAGGCTTAGTCATTTTTTAGTCCAACTCAAGAATTTACTCCAAGTTTCATGAGTCCAACTCAGGCTCCCTAGTACTACCTCAACACATGAGGCCCAATCCTGGCACACAAGATTGGCTTGAAGAATGATTCGTGATGTTGTAACTTTAACACTTATTGAACTGAATCAACTAGAAAGGACATTGGGCAATCTCATCCATGAGATTTGGGTGTCAGAGGCAAGAAGTGAAGATAGAGGAGAGGAAGAACAACATCAAAATATGAAGTAAGAGTAACTCGAAAATGTGGATGCAATGAAGTTTGAAGTCTTTGTTAGGACAAACCTAGAGGAGGATTTAACACCAATCTTCATCAATGTTTACTTAGACCCTGATGATTAGCCTTGGTCTTTTCGGGGGTTTTTTTTCATAGGTTTTTGTCTTTTGATATATATAATAGCTCTCTTTTAAACTCATTTTGTATAAAATTTATAGAAACTAGCTAAATTTAAAAAATTTAAAAATATATATACAAACTTTTCATTAAGTGAGTGGGAAAATTAACAATGATCTTAATAGGAGTATTGATAACATATAAGATAATCTACATCACTAGAGCAAAACACCATCCATCATCAAGAATGGAAATCAACAACTTATTTAGATCCAAATGATATGGAAGGTGAACTCTGGGAAGCTTATATAGACAATCTTAAATCAATCCATGTGAGGATTAAGGAGACAGAAGATGAATTCGTATGGTCTAAGAATCCTTCACCAGTAATCTATACTCCTATGATAGGATATAAGGCCATGTGTGAAAATGAAAGGTCTAAAGCAATGTTACAAATATCGTGTCGGCGAATATATCGCCGAGGGTCCAAAAAGAAATTATCGGATTTATCAGCGAAAATGTCGGCAAACATCGGCAATATATAGGCAAAATAAAAAATACAAAAATATTAAAAAATACAAAAATTCAAAAAATTACTATATATTCGAAAAAATCGCCAAATATCGCCATAAAATCGCGATAAAATTGGCAAATATCGCTATATATTAGAAAAAATCGCCAAATATCGTGATCAAATCAGGAAAAAATCACCAAAAAATTGGGGCAATATATTGTCGATATATCGCCAGTGAGTTGACATCGCGATATATCGCAATGTTGCCGATATATCGGCGATGTTTGTAACACCGGTCTAAAGAAATGCAATGGTGGTGGAAACCACTTTGGAATATCTGATCCCTTCTAAAATACAGAATGTTCATGTGGCTTGCAATAAAGAATAAAGCCCTTACATGGGAAGTTTTACGGAAGAGGAACAAGCAAAGGCCAAGTGGATGTTCTTTATACAGAGAAAAGGAAGAAATTATAAGCCACCTATTAATCTCTTGTGCATATAAGAGATGTTGCCTCCCATTTCGTCATGGGTGTCGACATGTAAATTTTATCACACATTCTATAGGTTACAAGTTGATGGAGGCAATTTATGCCTTGGGTTTTTTATGCTAGAATTTTGTTTCATCCTCTAACATATGGTTGGTTGATGGATTTCCATGCTAGTAGCTATGGGATTTGGTTTTTGCATGATGCCTTGATATTGATATGCTCTCATGGATGATTATTGATGAGGTTGCATGATGATAGTGCATTCAGGAGCGTCCACACCTTTTAGGTTTCTTTCACATCATCTTATGCTTATCTATTGGATCGTTTAGCTTTTGGAGCATCTATTGCACATTTTGATGGGGGTGTCCACCATTAGAGGGTTTGTTGCACACTTTTCATGCTTTTATTGTTGGAGCATTCACTTTGGAGGTGTCTTATTCATCACTTCATGCCATTTTTGAGATTGTGTCCTAGTTTGGAGTGCATTTTGTTGCCAACTTATTTGTACCATAGTTGGATTAGCTAAAGAGCCGCCATTTTACAAACATGATAAATGTTTGTTTCCAGTGTATCAGATGATCCCCCTTTGTGCCTAGCCAGTTTTGGCTTGTCAGTTTTTGTTTTCAGTAATTATGACCATGGCCCCGCGGGGTTTGTAATAAAATGTGCTAGTAGGGTGTTTTTGAGTGGTTCGGTCTGCTAAGACGTAGAATTTAAACTAAGGTATTCCAGGGAGTTTTTTGCCCTTCACAATTATGCTTTGCCTATAGCCAAGTATAATTGACGAAGTTTTCTCCTGCTTCCTCCAAAGCTGGAATGCCTGATTTTGAATTTTGGGCCTTGGGGGGTTATTAGAGCCCAACTGAGTATGTATAAACCTACTAGACATTATTAGAATAGACTATGGTCATGTCCTAAGTCACAAGGACCCTAAAAAAAATTCCTAAATTTTTTTACCGTACGCGTCAAATTTTGGATTTTTTAATTTTTTAATTTTTAATTTTTCCTAAGTTTTTAATTAAATTTTTCCATAATTTAAATGGAAAAAATCAATTTGTAATAAGTCAACCATCTGGGGTCCGATTTCAGTGTTTGAAGGCTCTAACCTTAAGCCAAAAATCATTCATGAGCATCTCGCCAGCTAGCTCCAAGTTTCAGATCATCATTCAGCTACATAACTCATAATTTCTCAAAAAAGTCAGTTTCAGAGAAATTATTGATTAAATATTAAAAATGATTATTTTGGAGATAATCCAAATCTCTCCAAATTAATCCGAATTGAACAAAATGAAATGCAGAATGACATGGCATTGGGCATTAATGATGATTGGAGTTGGCACAAATCCTCTTCAGTTAGCAATCGGAGAGCACTGAGTTCTCAGTTACCTAGCAAACTCGCCTCCTTCAATCATGACCACGTTTTGGTGAGGTGGAGCTTGGATATTGGCTCATTGATGTGATCGAGGTTGAGGGATGATATGTGTTCCTTGTTTCTTGGTATTGACTCCTCCATACCTAGCTCCAGACTCTTCCAAGCCTTCACGCCTACCTTCATCATCCCTCATGTGTGCTCTTCCTCATGCCTCATGTCATAGCTTGGATCCTCATGCTATTGTTGGTGGAGAGCTCCTATTGGATGGAGATTGGTTGGTTAGGGTTGGAGTGAGGGCACCTTGCCTAGGTGGAAGCCACCCATCACTCCCACTCTCTTTGCTTTAGGTTTGGCTCACAAAACGTGGCTAGATTGCTAGGTATTGCGCCCTCCTTGCATGGTGTGGTGTTAGGGTTTTAGTCTTCTCTCGTTGTATAAGAAGAGGCTCTTATGAGCTCTTCTGGGTGGAACTTTTGTGGCAGAGTTACTCTGTAGAAATTGTATCAAGCTTTGCTTTGAATTTTTAATAAGAATTTTGACTTTGGAGGTCTATGAGCTCTTTGCATGTGGTAAACATTTCATGGTTGAGGTGATACTGCTTCTAACCCTTTGCTTTTAAATACTTTGAATGAGATCAATTTTATTTTGTTAAAGCTCAAGAGGGCCACTGTTGGCACGGTAGAGTAATCATTTTATGTTTCAAGTTGATTATTTATGCAAAGTAAATTAGAATCTTGATAAACATGAGTAGTTAGTTATACGTAGTGTTGATCCTGATTTAATTCTCTTAGAATACTTTCATATGATTTGATCTCACTTTGTATTTGAGTTTTGGTGTTATTAGGTTTCACAGGTTGAAGAAGGGTGTGAGTTCAGCTACCTCTAGCCCAAGATTTAAGCAACCCCTTTGTTTAACACTTTGTGATTGCAAGACCTACACGGATCGTCTTCTTCTCATACAAAAGAAAGCCGGGAATTTCTCTTCCGCTCTTGTCTTCCATCCACAAGAAACCCTTCTTCTCTACCCTTTTATTTACTTCATTTTGCATTGCTTAAGAAGTAGTTCCACTCTTTCATTATTAATATTTAGATCTATCTTCTTTAGGATTTGTTAGATCTAATCGCTGAAGGAATTTAACTTTCATTAGATCTAAGAAAAAGTTTGTACTTTGCATACAAAAAATTTTCTAAGTACAAAAAAAAGAATTCCAAATTTTTTTATTTTTGCATTGTCTTTCCCATCACTTTTGAGTATTGTTAGCTTGCTGATTTTTTACTTTTGTGATAAGTACAGCGGAAGTGCTGGCAGAAAATTGAAGATTCAAGCTTCAAAAAAGACTCATAGTTCCCTTTTCTACAACTCGCTACGGAATCCTTCTAAAGATAGGAAAAGAGGCAAAAAGCATCAAAAGAAAGACATTGTAAAAGAATTAATAAAAGAGTAAGTGGGATAAAGGCTCCCACACCCCACTTCCCCATTTGGGGGAAGCCTGTATCGCCATTGTCCATATTTCATTTTTTTTGCTTTATACCTGCAATAAATGAAATAATGAAAGTAGAATAGGGGTAATTAGTTTCAATTTGTTGGAAAGCTTAGTTAGATTTGATTTCAATTTTGCTTGCATAAAAGTTATCAGAAAAGAAAATTTGTTTGATTAATTGCTAATTAGTTGTTTTTATTTCATTGAAAAGTTTAAATAAAAAAGAACCAAAATCTCTTGAATCTCACCATAAGGTGGATCAAGAGTGCTCTCTATTGGAGAGTTGTTTATTTTTATTGTGGTTTTTGTTACTTACCCCCATGCTCTCCCAATTAAGGACTAAAAACCTGAAAGAGATTCTTGGGTAGATTAGTCTTTTACTCTTTTTTTAAGTTTAACTAATTAATTCTTAAGTCTTTTGAACTTGCCAGAACCCAAGTCAAGAGCACTCTCTATCGAAGAGCATTCCCACTGCATATCCTTGCATCAAGCATATAGTTTAGCTAAGACTCTTGAAATCTTATCATAAGACAAAGTCAAGAGCTCTCTCTGTCAGAGGGTTTTAATAAATTTACTTAATAAAATTTTGCAACGCACAGTCCCCCCTAATTAATTTATCTCGTTTTTTCCTTGTCGGAGTATGCTCTGACCAACCTAAAAAATCGAAGTACCCAGAAACGGCATTGGATTGCTAATCTTACAAGATTCAACATAATAAAATTTTACCCCGTAACCAACGCACCGGCGTTGTAGAAAGTTTCCCAAGTCATTCCTAGTAAGGGCGTCGGAACTCCCCGCTGTCTAGAGTCTCAGCTAGCTGGTCAATCTTCGCAAAACCAACCTGGGATACTGGGTGAGTCGTCATGTCTCGAACGGAGTAACTCGAAAGACTTTCCTAGCTGATCTCTTAATACCTTTTGTTGAAACCCTAAACAAGACCATTAAAAAACTCTAAAATAAACCAAGATTAATCGCAATACACATTCACTGGAACTTTTTTGAGACTCACATCCTCATTACGCTTAAGCATTTCTAATAAGTTGACTCCATAAGGCACTGGTCCTTTCTTTTACGCATTATTGATAATCTGGGCCATTTGTCCATTGGATATTTTGATTAAAGTTTATATCTTTGAATGCTATATCATTTCATGAGTCCTCAACATACTGTTTATCTTCTAAGTATTATGATAGCAACGTGGATTGCTCTTTTATCTCAGGTTTATTTTTTCAGTTATCTAATATGCAATCTTCGTTCATCATAACAAACTCCTAAAAACACCCATCTGCATCCGTAACCATTAAAAACACTTAAAACAACTTAAGAGCCATAGAAACTCTTTTGTAGGGACTACCCCCCTTGGATTCTTTAGGAGTTAGCCTAAACGGAGGAGCTAGGAGTAGGTGACAGTACCTAGCTCTGTGCTTGTGCCCAAGGTCACACTTCTCCCACTTTCTCAAGTGAGGAGACAGCTTTCGGAAAGTTTCTGCTATTGGTGTGCAATCGGCGGACAACATCTTTTGGCGCCATTGCTGGGGACAAATTTTTTGTTCCTGGACGACCTTATTTTTTTCTAGTTTTTACCTTTTTGATAGATTTTTAGTTTAATCAACTCGTTGATATAAGACTTGAAATCCATCTGGCGACTCCACTGTCTTTAATTTTACCAAGGTATTCAAACTCTGAAGAAACTCTGAAGGTTTACTTAGTTTTATCCCTGAGCCTGAAAAGGTTTGTAGGAGGAGACTAAATAAACTTGCTTCTTGTAGGATCCTTAAAGATCTTGGATCTCAGTCTTTGTCGGACATCCATAGTTTATTTCTAGAAAATAATTCTCAAGAAAACATTAACACTTGTGTTTTCGACGTAATGGGTGAGTATTTTACTCAACTAGATTTTTTTCAGATAGCAGGTCAACCCCATCGTCTTCCAGACAAAGCTGTCGAGAAACTCTCAATGTATATCGACATTGATGCCACAACTTCCGCCATGCATCTTAGAAACTTTTCTAGATGCATCAATGCCTATGTCAGTGATCCTGTAAGCCAGCATGATGATGTCTACATAAAGTTATTTTCTCTATCTTTGGATGGAAAAGCCGACGACTGGTATAACAATTTATCAGACAACGCTTTTGATACTCTAGCTGCTTTCAAAACCTCTTTCACCAATAAGTTCGGTGAAAAGAAAGAACCTCGGCATCAACTTGCATCCCTGACCAACATCAAAAAGAAGGATACTGAAACGATGGATGAGTTCAATACTAGATTCACCGAATTGTCAAAAGCTATCCCTACTGCTTATCCCCCAACTGCACCAATCATTCTGGTCTATTACATTGAGGCACTTAGTGGCAATATGCAGTACCAAATAAGAGACAAGGAGCCTACTAAGTTGGTCCAAGCTCAAGAAATGGCAATTAAAATTGACTTGAACATGCAATCATCAGGTGAATCCAACCTCCATGGTTATTCAAGGTCGTCAACACCTTTGAAACTTAATGAACCAAAGATAAGGATCCTTTGCCAGCTATGAAGGATGCTTATGTAAAGCAGATGATTGAAATGAAAAGAGAAATGAAGAAAAACATGGAAGAAGATGAACAGAAACACTTAGCGCAGTTGAAGGAAATACATAATAGGGTGATAACTATGGAAAGAACTCAAACTCAACCTGCTCCAAGAACCTTTCCTACCAAGCCAACTTGGCAAAGAAAGCCTCACAACCATGAACCGAGACCTCCTCATTAGTTAGAAGCTACTAACATGGTTGAGCATTACAAGCCATTTTGCAGAGCATGCAGAGATTTCCATGAGGAATCTAGTTGCCACTATGCATGCTATGTTCAAGAGCATGGTCACCCTGAAGGTTGTGGTCCTAGTACATCAACAAGAGAGCCTGATTACATCAACAACATAGATGACATCCCTAGCATCTCCATGGAAAGTTGGCCACAGGCCAACCGTTATGAAAAGAAGGTTGACAATTTAACTCAATACTATGGTGAGATGCCTTTAGCTGAGCATATCAACAACAGTCAAAACTTCAAAGGAATAACTTACCAAAGAAAAGCAAGAGAGGGGTCTTCTGCACAAAATATTCCCAAGGTAATAGCTCCTAATATTCCTAAAGAAGTAGAAACTAAAGAAATTGTTGATTTAAGTTTTGACTTAGGTAATTGGCTAGCAAATACAAAAGTTCTTGTTCCAGTCCTTGAATTATGCAAAATCCCTAGCCAAAGAGAGAAACTCTTGAAAATCCTAGATCCTCCAAGTGATGTTGATCCTCAAACTGAAGCAAGCCCTTCAAATCCTATAAATCCCCCTACCCCTAAGAAAGTTACTTTTTCTGATACCATGGAGCGAACCTCAAATAATGTTGTTATCACCAACCTTGTAGTTGCCTGTTTGAGGTGGATCCAAGATGGATGGTAGAGGAGAAAGTAACTAAGGGGTGGAACCAAGACTGCCTAGACTCCCAAATGGATGGTTGTCACGCCAATCAAGGTAACCTTCACTTTATGTTATCTAAGTCCAAGACAACAACGGGGGAGACTCGGATCTACTCTCGATAGGAGAGATCAGACCTAGACACCAGAACAGATCAAATGGGGCTTAGAGGTACGTAAGGTGCAAGGTAAATGGAAACCCTAGCTCCAGGGTTTAGGTACTAGCAACTGATGGAGATGACCACTGTCTTGGGAAATGTAACTGTGACAGGGTGAGCAAATACAGAGTTGGGACTGTCTAATACCAAGGAGACAGACTCAATGAAAGATAGGTAACTTGAGTTATCCATGAATGTTGGCAAAGAGAATGGGAGTAAGGTCAATTTAGGGCTAGCGCTAGAAATAGGAGATCAGTGCCTTACGTGCATTGGGCAATGGAGTCATCATCAGCACAACGTTTCAGTGAAACCACCTGGGATATACCTTGATCTATGGACCCAGAAAAAGATTTTGCCCAAAAGATTCAAGTTACAGGAAAACTAGCAGGAGGGCTAGCACTAGGGTTTGGAGAGGTAGATCTGCAGATCTAGAGCCACCAGGAGACTATCAGCTCAGCGTTGGAGGGGAAATGAAATCAGGATGGACCGATCGACAAATCCAAGTCAGAAAATTGCAGTAAAGATCAGATCTGGAAAAGTCAAAATCTGATGAGGGGGGCTAGGAGGCTGAAAGTCAGTTTTTCAGATCTAGGGAAACTTGGAAGGAACTAACTCACCGTTGGGGGTGTTCTGGAGTGCTCAAGCCCTGCTCTATCAGCCTAGCCTATTAGATTTCAGAAAAAGTAAAATCCGGAAAAGTCCAGTTTTCAGTGAAGGCATTAGGGCTGTTTCAGTCTAAAACTCAGATCTAGGTCAAACTACCATGAATCTGGATAGCGTTGAAGGTGATTTGGACTGTGTGGGACCCAATCTATCAGTCTATGAAGTCATAAATCAGAAAAAGTCAAAACCCTAGCAGGTCAAATTTTTAGTGGGGGCGCTATGCAGTTTTCAAGCTAAAAATCAAATCTAGGTCAAACCAGCAGGAATTTGACCAGCGTTACAGTAGATTCAATGAAGGGGAGGCCCGATCTATGAAACCCAGCAGTGGTTTGGCCAAAGATCGAACGGTTCCCAGATTTAGAACTTTTTAGGTTTTTTAGTATTTTAGGAATTTTCAGAAAAATGTGAGCAAAAGCAGGTACAATGGATTCAGATCTGTTAAAGAGAAGAGAGTTACCTGTTGGATCGTACCTAGAAATGCTTGTAGAAGTCTTAACAGTGATGATCCTTGCTATCCCGATCAATTCTGGAAGATCCAAGTGATTTCTATGACGGATGTAAACCCCAAACCATCAATGTGCCCCCTACCCTGTATGAGCAAACGTCAACAATATCAGATTTGCCAATACAAGATAAAGAAACCAAATGCTACAGGAAAGTAAAACGAAGTAATCATAGATCACAATGAAACTAATGAAAACCCCTTGATCCAAGACGGAGAAAACTGAACGAGTTGAGGTCCCCCTGCAAAAATGCTCCAGCCAAAACGCCCTCCTGTAGACAAGATAATGATAGTAGAAAAAATATAGATCTCTCATGAATTTCCACGAGGCTAGGAAGCAGAAGACTATCCAATCACCATTTGAGAACATCAGATGCAAAGCATATCCAGAAAATATCCACGGAAAAATATTTTTATTATTCAGATCCAAGAGCCAAAGACCCCTTACAAATGAGAAGCTTTTTCCTTTAAATAGAAATGAGAGAACCACAATCATAACCGAATCTTAACCACTTTCAAAACGAGTGGCTAAGATTAAAAGATGAAATGTTCTAATCAATGGTTGAGATGAGCTCAACATACAATACATGAATCAATATAACCATAAAGTACCAGAGTGGATTAAATCACCCATAAAGAGGGTACCCCACTCAACAAGAAATAAATGAAGCACATGGTGGGTCCAAGGAGTGTTGACTAACTCCCTTTGGGTGTCCCCATGGCACAATAAAATAATATAATATTTTAATTCTTTTACTTTGTGCCTCCTTGAGGAAATCGTGAGCCTCCCAAAAGCTCCAGAAAATAATATAAAAATGCCCAAAAATAAGTGTGTGCCAATCATGTGCTGCAATTGCTGGAGAAGGTGCGGAGGACATCACTCTCATCATCATGATTCATCCCATCTCATTTCCTTGCCTCGGTAACCCAAATCGATTTCTTCAATAGCCATTTAATCATTTTTTAATCTACCTCGGGAAACGTGAACCTGCCAAAACAGCCTCCTAGGGTGCCTGCGTTGTCAAACTGAGCCCACCAAGATCTCTGGGATGGGGGTACTATGGTACAAACAAGTGGCTGCACCCCCTATGCCCATACAACGCCTTGGGAGATCCAACTAAAACATCTCCCTGCTCAGACATACCAACCTGTGAAGAAAAACTGCATCAGAAAGGCACAATGAGCCTAATCATATCTGTAAGTGCCCGAAACTAAAAATAAACTATCTCATTAGACTCAGAGAGTCCAAATCCATCTAAGGAGTATACTCATACCCCTCACATGTCTCTATCTGATCATCAACCATATCCAATAAACAATATAACCATCTGTAAATGATCAGACACCAATAATAACTCAAACTATCATCCATCTGCTGCAAGTGTTAAAAGGCTAAGACATGCTCTACAACTCATTCAAGCAACAATCACAACAAGTGGCAGTCATTTCACTGGCAGTACATCAACAAATACATATATAAGGCTTTATTTATTATTACTCAGACTAGACTTTCAGGACTATACTCACTTCATTGTTGTAGTCAATTTGCTAGTGAAGGGTGATGGATGAAATTGACAAGGCTAAGGAAAAGGATGACTTCCTACTTAACATCATGACACTTTGGATATGGAAAGGGAATACTCACTATAACCAATGTCGGACAAACAACAACACAACGAATGGTAGTGCCTCACAAATGGGTGAGTTGTTTAGAGAGTGTTTATTCAACTTAGGCATCATGACTACATCAAGCTTGATCCAGGTTCATTAGGACCATCAATTTTATTCCATGGCCTTTTTGGCCTATATGACCCTTTGGGACTTCACCAGTGCCTAAAAGCACAACTAATCGCAGCTTTTATCCGGGACATATTTATTTTTATAAGGTCAGCAATATTTGGATATAACATATTTTTTAACCATTGCTTTTTTGGACCTTTTCTTATACTCTTCAAGGAGTATTTTAGCATTTCATTGCTCTTGCCCTCTTTACATATGTTAAGAAACACAGTTTTATCATTTTCATTTTCCATGGGCACATATTCAATATTTCCAATACAGGTAGTACATGAGCTTTCAGTTTTAGCCAACAACATCTCAAGTGACTAGGGGGAGTTCTGCACAGTGCCAAACATCGGGACAACTGACTAGAATGATTTAGACATACAATCCAACTCACCAAAGGCAAGTTCTGTCACCAACTCAGAGCCAAGACACAATATAAACAGGGAGGCTTGTCCAACAAAGGTTCTAGCAAGGGAAAATGTCCTCCATGCCATAAGTCAAGAAGTCAGTCGGGTTGAAAACTAAACTGGAAGGTAATGGATGGGTGGAGATAGTGAATGATGAAGCCAACACTAGCAAGCCAAAGCAATGGTGGAAATGACTACCTCTAATCTCCCTAAGGAGGGTAAAACCAATGAGTATAGATCAAGAACTTCCAAGTCTAAGTAGGGACATCAATACACAATACAAGATACATTCAAGTCCATATAATTATGACCGCCAGATCATGACATCACATGTTAATACATGCCACAAAAATGAGTATAAGAGCAATGATAACCATAACACAATATAAAAAGCTGAGTCATAATCATGCAATATAATCCATCTGAAACATCATCTGTCCAATGAGATAGCACTGATATAAAACTGGGCATCAATAACTGCTCTGTAATGACTAAATGGCTACATCGGTCCTCAAATCTGAGTGTCCTGAGACTCAGTACTGACATTGGAGAGTACAATAGTCCACTAATACAATAATGATCCGTCAAAACTGCTCATCTCAGCATCTCATATGTAAGAGATCTGGCTAAAAAATGTACTATGTCTGAAAAATAGAATATGGTAGCTTGGCTACTATATATGTGATAACAAATGTCTTTGTCGATCCTCCTATAGTTCTACATACTAGGGACCCAAGAAAAGAAGATCATCCCCCTTTTTATGTATCATTGATGATGGGTGATCTTCTTCTACACAATTGTATGTTAGACTCAGGATCTAGTTCCAGCATCATGACCAAAAGAGTCATGCAACAGCTTGACTTAAGAACTACAAGACCATACCAAAATGTATGTGCCATGGGCTCTAGACCGGTTAAAGTTGAAGGGATGATTGAGAATCAGTTAGTTAGATTGGCTAAGTATCTGGATATCCAGATCACCATGGACATCCTTGTTATTGATGTACCAGACAAGTGGGGGATGTTGCTTTCTAGGAAATGGGGTGCCACTTTGGGAGGATCAATTCAAATGGACTGGACCTATGCCACCGTACCAGCATCTGAGTTTTCACTTGTAAAGTTGTATTCTGAAAAGGAAAAAAGACACCATGTTGAAAACCCTCAAAGACCATTAAATGAGTATGCTTACCACACTGATGAACATGGGACCTATCAAATCAACTCCACCTTCTTGGAACCCCTCCAAGAAGAAATAAAAATGAAAAACTTAGTGAATTATGGAGGATGAATTTTGATGGTGCTTACTCTAGAACAGGCAAGGGGGCTGGTGTTGTCATTATTTCACCAGAGGGTAAGGTTTTCAACTTTGCTTTCAGATTTGAATTTGAAGCAACAAACATGTGGCGGACTATGACGCACTTCTACTAGGAATTGAGATTGCCAATGACATGGGGATCAAGTTGCTTAGTATTAAAGGGGATTATGACTTAATTGTCCAACAAGTTAAGGGTCAGTTTGCATGTAAGTGTCAAAGAATTAAAAAATATAGAAATGCAATCTAGGATACAATGGAATTCTTTGATGCCCTTAATATAGAAGCAATTCCTAGAGATCAGAATAGTGCCGTCGATAAGCTTGCAGTTTCAGCGTCAACTCTTTAGCCATCGGATGAGATGTTAGAGGGGGATTGTCCTTTAGAGATTAACTTCAGACCTTTCGTTCCTGATAATGTAGAACATTGGCAGGTCTTCAAAGATGATGAGCAAATTTTGAGATTTATTCATAATGTCGATGAATTCCTAAACTTTAAAGTAAATGATCAGGAGGAAAATAAAGAGTACCATGGAGAAGGTGACCAGTTTAATAATCCTATCCCACGTGGTCTAGTTGCCTTCGAAAACATCTTTGACAAACAGGACAGAAAAAAGAGTAATGTCGAACAAATGAAACCGGGGGATTATATTGAAATCAACATTGGGACAGAAACAGAACCTAAAATAATAAAAATTGGAAAAGGTACTTCCGAAAAAGAAAAGAACAGCCTTATAAACTTGGTCAAAGAGTATAGGGATGTATTTTCCTTTACTTATGACAAACTCAAAGAATATAGGGAAGATGTCTTTCAACATACCATTCCCTTGAAACCAAAGTGTCAAAAGGGCAAGTCTTTCAGACAAAAACTCAGGCAAATAAATCCTAAGTTAGCACCAATCATAAAGGAGTTAGAAAAAATGTTAGCAACAGGAATAATAGCTCCTACAAGACATTCAACGTGGTATTCTAACTTGGTAGTAGTTAGAAAAAAGAACGGGAGTTTAAGGATATGTATAGATTTCAGAAATTTAAACATAGCGTGTCAGAAGGACAACTACCCCCTCCACAACATGGAGACCCTCCTCCAACAGGTCACTGGATCAAACATGATGTCAATGCTAGATGGTTTTTCTGGTTATAATCAGGTAGTCATTCAGGAAGAGGATAGGAATAAAACCACTTTCACAACTCCTTGGGGCACTTTTGAATATCTAAGAATGCTCTTTGGCCTTTTAAATGCTGGAGCTACTTTCCAAAGGGCCATGGATTATGCTTTCAAGGAGTTGATTGGTAAAATCATTGAGATCTATCAAGATGATCTTACTGTATTTTCAAAAGAAAGATCCAGCCATGTTGGTCATCTCAGGCAAATATTTGAGCGATGTAGGAAGTATGGTATTTCTTTAAACCCGGCTAAGTCAGTTTTGGGCATTGAAGAAGGAAAGCTTCTAGGCCACATTATAAACAAAGACGGTGTCAATATTGACCCCGAAAGAATAGAAGCCATAAAGAAAATCCCTCTCCCTAAAAATGTGAAATCACTCCAATCTTTCAATGGACATATAAATTTTATCAGAAGATTTATTCCTAACTTGGCCGAATTAATGAAACCTATACAGGCCTTACTTAAGAAAAATGCCAAGTTTGTATGGACTAGTGAAGGAAGGGAAGCCTTTGAATCTATAAAGAATGTCGTTACCAGGTCTCCATTCTTAGTCAGCCCGGATTACACGAAAGATTTCATGATCTTTTCCTTTGCTTCAGAAGACACTATTACCAGTGTGTTGCTCCAAAAGAGCTTCGAAGGGTTCGAGCAACCTATAGCATTCATGAGTAGAGCCTTGCAGAACTCCGAATTAAAGTATACCATCATGGAAAAGCAAGCTTATGCCTTGGTTAAATCTTTGAAATATTTCAGGACATATATTGGGTATTCTAAATTTATTGGATATGTTCCCCACATTGCAATGAAAGACATCTTGTCTCAACAGGATTGCTTAGGATTAAGGGGCACATGGGTGTCCAAGATCCAGGATTATGACCTTGAAATAAAGCCTACTAAGTTGATCAAAGGTCAGGGCCTTGCCAAAATGCTTACCCAAAAGAATGAAGAAGCTATTGAAATGATTGTCGAAAATAATGCTCCTCAGCCAGACATGACTCCTGCCCTTCAGGAGCTTGACAATCATTGGTATTCCGATGCCATTTTCTTCCTTCTCCATCTCACTTGCCCGGATCACCTCAAAGGTCACAAGCGTAAGGCTTTGAGACTCAAGACTGCTAGGTATTGCCTTACCCAAGAGGGTCTGGGTTGGAGGAACCCAGATGGTATCATACTTAGGTGCATAAACGAACAAGATTCTAAGAAAATCTTGACTGAATTTCACTTGGGATTTTGTGGAGGCCATTATGCAGCAAATACAACTGCCCACAAGATCTTGAGAGCTAGATATTATTGGCCCACTATTTTCGCAAATGTTCATAAACATGTCAAGTGTTGCCAAAAGTGTCAGCTTTTCACTGGGAAGCAGAAGTTGGCTGCGCTTCCCCTTACACCTGTTGTTTTCTTTGCCCCCTTTCAGCAATGGGGGCTTGATTTTATCGATAAATTTAAGGATAACTCTAGCAATGGTTTTTGCTGGATCCTTATAGCAACCGATTATTTCAGTAAGTGGGTAGAGGCCATACCTACTAAGAATGCTACTGAAAAGGTTGTTATAGACTTCATTGAGGAAAGAATAATCACCAGATTCGGAACTCCCCTAAAAAAAACAACCGATAATGCGAAGGATTTCAGTTCCGAAAAAGTAAATGATCTCTGTTTTAAATATGGCATTATCCTATCCCATTCATCAGATTATTATCCACAGGGTAATGGACTGGCTGAGTCCACTAACAAAAATTTGATGACTATCCTTAAGAAGACTGTGGGTGATAATAAAAAAGCATGGGATAGCAAGATTAAATATGCAGTGTGGGCGGATAGAATTACCAAGAAGAACTCAACTGGGAAATCCCCTTGTGAGTTGGTTTATGGACTCACAGCCACCCTTCCGGTCAGCATGCAAATTCCGATCTTCAGAATGTTAAGTGAATATGGCACAGAACAGTTGGAAATGGAACAAAGGATCAATCAGATCATAGAGTTGGATGAATCTAGAAGAGCTGCCCTTGACCAGTCACTCAGGCATCAAGAAAGCATGAAGGGCTCTTTTGATAAGTCAGCTAGGCAGAGATCTTTCCAGGTAGGAGATACTGTTCTCTTATAGGATAAGAGAAGGGAGAAGCCTAAGAAACATGGAAAGTTTGATAGCCTTTGGAAAGGCTCGTTTATCATCCACGGCAATGCTGGCACCAATTCTTTTCTCCTTAGCACCATGGATGGAGAGACACTAAGTCTGCCCATGAATGGGCAACACTTGAAGCCCTTTTATCGAAACAACCTCCAAGATGACCAAGGGGTCAGCCCAGGGCTTTTCTAAACCCATCCTTATTGTATTTTTATGTACTTTACTTTAGTATCATATATGATGTATAATAATGTTGTATCATAGTTTCTTATTTTCTTGTATATTAGCATCTTTCATTTATATACTGAAAAAAGCAAAGAAAAGGTTTATTTCTTGTACTTTGATTTGAAAAAGCAAAAAATATTTTTCTGGTACTTCATCATGGCATATTTTTTATCATATACATGGGATTGAGACACTTCTGTTTACATGCAGGTACCAAAGATTCCTAGATTCTCAGGCACTCTCTTTGATCAATAGATCAAGCGAGTACCCGTCCCACAGTTGGAGCCAGATGTTGCCAACTTATTTGTACCATAGTTGGATTAGTTGAAGAGCCGCCATTTTACAAACATGATAAATGTTTGTTTCCAGTGTATCAAATGATCCGCCTTTGTGCCTAGCCAGTTTTGGCTAGTCAGTTTTTGTTTTCAGTAATTATGACCATGGCCCCGCGGGGTTTCTAATAAAATGTGATAATAGGGTGTTTTTGAGTGGTTCGGTCTCCTAAGACGTAGAATTTCAACTAAGGTATTCCAAGGATTTTTTTTCACCTGACAATTATGCTTTGCCTATAGCCGAGTATAATTGACGAGGTTTTCTCCCGCTTCCTCCAAAGCTAGAATGGTCGATTTTGAATTATGGGCCTTGGGGGATTATTAGAGCCCAACTGAGTATGTATAAACCTACTAGACATTATTAGAATAGACTATGGTCATGTCCTAAGTCACTAGGACCCTCAGAAAAAATTCCGAAATTTTTTTACCGGACGCGTCAAATTTTGGATTTTTTTATTTTTCCTTAAGTTTTTAATTAAATTTTTCCATAATTTAAATGGAAAAATTCAATTTGTAATAAGTCAGCCATCCGGGCTTCGATTTTTGTGTTTGAAGGCTCTAACCTTAAGCCAAAAATCATTCATGAGCATCTCGCCAGCTAGCTCCAAGTTTCAGATCATCATTCAACTACATAACTCATAATTTCTCAAAAAAGTCAGTTTCAGAGAAATTATTGATTAAATATTAAAAATGATTATTTTGGAGATAATCCAAATCTCTCCAAATTAATCCGAATTGAATGAAATGAAATGCAGAATGACATGGCATTGGGCATTAATGATGATTGGAGTTGGCACAAATCCTCTTCAGTTAGCAATCGGAGAGCACTCGGTTCTCAGTTACTTAGCAAACTCGCCTCCTTCAGTCATGACCACATTTTGGTGAGGTGGAGCTTGGATATTGGCTCATTGATGCGATCGAGGTTGAGAGGTGACATGTGTTCCCTGTTTCCTCATATTGGCTCCTCCATACCTAGCTCCAGACTCTTCCAAGCCTTCACGCCTACCTTCATCATCCCTCACGTGTGCTCTTCCTCATGCCTCACGTCATAGCTTGGATCCTCACGCTATTGTTGGTGGAGAGCTCCTATTGGATGGAGATTGGTTGGTTAGGGTTGGAGTGGGGGCGCCTTGCCTAGGTGGAGGCCTCCCCTCACTCTCACTCTCTTTGCTTTAGGTTTGGCTCACAAAACGTGGCTAGATTGCTAGGTATTGTGCCCTCCTTGCATGGTGTGGTGTTAGGGTTTTAGCCTTCTCTCATTGTATAAGAAGAGGCTCTTATGAGCTCTTCCAGGTGGAACTTTTGTGGCAGAGTTACTCTGTAGAAATTGTATCAAGCTTTGCTTTGAATTTTTAATGAGAATTTCGACTTTGGAGGTCTGTGAGCTCTTTGCATGTGGTAAACATTTCATGGTTGAGGTGATACTGCTTCTAACCCTTTGCTTTTAAATACTTTGAATGAGATCAATTTTATTTTGTTAAAGCTCAAGAGGGCCACTGTTGGCATGGTAGAGTAATCATTTGATGTTTCAAGTTGATTATTTATGCGAAGTAAATTAGAATCTTGATGAACATGAGTAGTTAGTTATACGTAGTGTTGATCCTGATTTAATTCTCTTAGCATACTTTCATATGATTTGATCTCACTTTGTATTTGAGTTTTGGTGTTATTAGGTTTCACAGGTTGAAGAAGAGCGTGAGTTCAGCTACATCTAGCCCAAGCTTCAAGCAACCCCTTTGTTTAACACTTTGTGATTGCAGGACCTACACAGATCGTCTTCTTCTCATACAAAAGAAAGCCGGGAATTTCTCTTCCGCTCTTGTGTTCCATCCACAAGAAACCCTTCTTCTCTACCCTTTTCTATATTTCATTTTGCATTGCTTAAGAAGTAGATCCACTCTTTCATTAGTAATATTTAGATCTATCTTCTTTAGGCTTTGTTAGATCTAATCGCTGAAGGAATTTATCATTCATTAGATCTAGGAAAAAGTTTGTACTTTGCATGCAAAATTTTCAAAAAAATTCTAAGTACAAAAAAAAAAATTCTAATTTTTTTTATTTTTGCATTGTCTTTCCCATTACTTTTTGGTATTGTTAGCTTGCTGATTTTTTACTTTTGTGACAGGTACAACAGAATTGCTAGCAGAAAATTAAAGATTCAAGCTTCAAAAAAGACTCATAGTTCCCTTTTCTACAGCTCGCTCTGGAAGCCTTCCAAAGATAGGAAAAGAGGAAAAAAGCATCAAAAGAAAGACATTGTAAAAGAATTAATAAAAGAGCAAGTGGGATAAAGGCTCCCACACCCCACTTCCCCCATTTGGGGGAAGCCTGTATTGCCATTGTCCATATTTCATTTTTTTTGCTTTATACCTGTAATAAATGAAATAATGAAAGTAGAATAAGGGTAATTAGTTTCAATTTGTTGGAAAGCTTAGTTAGAATTGATTTCATTTTTGCTTGCATAAAAGTTATCAAAAAAGAAAATTTGTTTGATTAATTGCTAGTTAGTTGTTTTTATTTCATTGAAAAGTTTAAATAAAAAATAACCAAAATCTCTTGAATCTCACCATAAGGTGGATCAAGAGTGCTCTCTATCGGAGAGTTGTTTATTTTTATCGTGGTTTTTGTTACTTACCCCCATGTTCTCCCGATTAAGGCCTAAAAACCTGAAAGAGATTCTTGGGTAGATTAGTCTTTTACTCTTTTTTCAAGTTTAACTAATTAATTATTAAGTCTCTTGGACTTGCCAGAACCCAAGTCAAGAGCACTCTCTATCGGAGAGCATTCCCACTGCATATTCTTGTATCAAGCATATAGTTTAGCTAAGACTCTTGAACTCTTGTCATAAGAGAAAGTCAAGAGCGCTCTGTGTTGGAGGGTTTTAATTAATTTACTTAATAAAATTTTGCAACGCACATCCCCCTCTAATTAATTTATCTCATTTTTTCCTTGCCGGAGTATGCTCTGACCGACCTAAAAAATCGGAGTACCCAGAAATGGCATTGGACTGCTAATCTTACAAGATTCAACATAATAAAATTTTACTCCGTAACCAACGCACCAGCGTTGTAGAAAGTTTCCCAAGTCATTCCTAGTAAGGGCGCCGGAATTCCCTGTTGTCTAGAGTCTCAGCTATGTGGTCAATCTTCGCGAAACCAGCCTGGGATACTGGGCAGGCCGTCATTTCTCGAACGAAGTAACTCGGAAGACTTTCCTGGCTGATCTCTTGATACCTTTTGTTGAAACCCTAAACAAGACCATTAAAAAACTCTAAAATAAACCAAGATTAATTGCAATACACATTCACTGGCACTATTTTGAGACTCACATCCTCATTACGCTTAAGCATTTCTGATAAGTTGACTCCATAAGGCACTGGTCCTTTCTTTTACGCATTATTGATAATCTGGGCCATTTGTCCATTAGATATTTTGATTAAAGTTTATATCTTTGAATGCTATATCATTTCGTGAGTCCTCAACATATTGTTTATCTTCTAAGTCTTATGATAGCAACGTGGATTGCTCTTTTATCTCAGGTTTATTTTTTCAGTTATCTAATATGCAATCTTCGTTCATCATAACAAACTCCTAAAAACACCCATCTGCATCCGTAACCATTAAAAACCCTTAAAACAACTTAAGAGCCATAGAAACTCTTTTGTAGGGACTATCCCCCTTGGCTTCGTTAGGAGTTAGCCTAAACAGAGGAGCTAGGAGTAGGTGACAATACCTAGCTCTGTGCTTGCCCCCAAGGTCACACCTCTCCTACTTTCTCAAGTGAGGAGGCAGCTTTCGGAAAGTTTCTGCTGCTGGTGTGCAATCGGCGGACAACACGTTTGACACCCTTTTGGATCATTTTAAGGAGGTTGTTTGGCATTTTAGGATATATAAGGGGTCAAACCCTACATCTAGGGCTTGTCCACCATCATTCATGATTTTTGGACCTACCTTGTTGGGGCGCTACCTCTTAGAGAGCCTTTGGTGGCAAATCATTAGGGTTTGACTTGGTATTATTCCCTCTTTGATGGAGGTGCCCCATGTCATTCTTTCTTGGAGGCTTGTACATGTGGCTTTGACCAACTTATTTCATATATTTGGTTGTGTTGGACTATTTTGATTTGTTTACTTCATCCTAGGCTAGATCTAGAAATTTATTGTTCTTTTATTGTAGAAGGAACATGAGCTTAAAGCTATATAAGGCTTTGTTCTCTCCTTCAATTCTCTTGCTTGGATTCAGGAGCTCTCTCTCTTTGAAGCTTAATGGATATATCTTTCTTGGTGCACACTAAAGTGTAAGGGTTTCTTCTCCTATAATTGTGAGCATTATGTTCCTATTCCTTAATGATGTTGGTGATATGTAGGTTTGCTAAAACTTGTCTTTTGGGGGCCATATGATAAGGGTCATTGGAAGGGTTTTATTTGAGAAGTATTTCCTTTATTTCCCATTGATGTCTTATGCATGATTATATTGCATTGCTTCTATCATATTTCTAGAGATTTTGCTTGTTGCTTGTTCATTTTGAAGCTTTTAGTCATCATTATTTTTTATGTTTTTTATATAAGATCACTGTAGGGATGATCTTGAAATGCAGAAAGCAAATACAATATGTATCTTTCCTTCTTATTGAATGAAATTACTATTTTTTATGTGGAAGAAATAAAATTAGCAAACACAAAGCTATAATATATGCATAGAAGATAAGATAAGATAATTTTATCAATGTCCAACAAATGACCACAAAAGTAGGTCAATGGGAGTGTGTGTTAACATGATGTCAATAAAAAGTGGGAGCACTAAGGTGGCTCCTATATAATGCAAGATGTGAGACTCAATCCTAAAGCCGAAAAGAGCTAACTCCAAAGATGAAGAGCCAACCCAAAAGAGATAAGTACAAAGAGAGCCGACACAAAAGAGAGATGTACTTAATGATAATTTTAATAAGGACTTTAAAGTTCGAACATATTTCAACAAATGCATTGAGGAAGGATATGAATGTATCTAAAATAATTAAGATTAAATAGAGAAGAAAACTAAGCATTAATTTGTCACGGACCTTTTCTTCCACATCCCCAGCAAAAGAAGCCCCATCGCAAGACATAAGATTCACCCTATTCCAATTATAAAAATCTGCAACATCAATTGATATGAAAAAGTATTAGTATTTAGAATTTAAAATGGCTCGTTCCTATGGTGGATTTTTATTTAACATTTATAATTACTCTACTCTACTAAGCTATATTCTTATACACATATGTTGTATATGCCTTATGCTATAATAACCATGTAGGATTTAATTAGTCTCGAGCATTATCAATATTTATGACTTGAAAGAAAATATGTTTCTCAATTATGATCACAGTGGCAAAGTATATAGTGACTTTACTAAGAAAATGTCATCACTCAATGCATTGAAGGTGTCATCACTAACATATGTAAACAAAATTCAAACTAAAATAGATGAGTTTGCAATATTTCAATCATTTTGCATTGTCCTTTCGAATTTGTTTGAAAGTACCTAACCCTTTTGTTCAAAGCATGCTTGAAAAGACGCTAGGAGACTTTTCAATATACTACGTATCTTTCATGACTATCATATATACAAAAATCACAAGGCAAGGGAAACGCAGGCCAAAGTTATCAACATTAAAATTTCATATAGAAGTAATTTCCTAGACATAAAAACATAGTTGTGCATATTACATGACAGATTGGTAGTGATTCCAAAGGAACACAACAACCAAACTTATCTAACTTTGTGATAAACTCACGTCAAATGCTTCAATAGCGTCCATTAAGGGAATAACAAACAAGTAGCCATAGTCATGAGGAAAGGTATTGCAAACTTGAAGTTGTGGAATCTTGTAAATACAATCCTTCCATTATTGTCATGGAAGCTTTCGATTCATCAAATACAAGCATCTTGCCACTAAAAGATAGCATGAAACATGAATCCACATGAAAACCAAGGCATATCCACCAACCTATTCAAGCGAAGAAATACCTAGCCTCAAGAAATTCCCAAGCTCTCCACCCCTGAACCAAAATAATTAAAAAATCTAGCTAGTCATAGAGTTTTTTTTAAAATACTTCATATATTACTTTAGAGAAAAAATAAGTACATCAGGATTCAAGGTGGTTACATCTTGCAGACAACAAATCTGCCATGAAATACTCGGTCTACAAATGCTAAAAAGGAAAGCATATGAGTCTAGATTCCCATGGGAAGCATGATATCCACTTATGTGCTGATACAAGTGACCTAACATTTGGTAAATCTCCATTACAATTCATCGAAAGTCTTTACAAATGTTTCAAATGCACAGTTTCTTTGTCACCTTTTAGAAGCACTTCTCATGTTTCTTTTAATTACATTCCTTAAAAGTTTTCCAACAACAAACCAAATTTACTCCAACCTAATTATACTTTGTGATCCTTTTTGGTACTTTCTTGGGTGAAATATTAGAATTGTGGACCTATCTAGGCCAATTCAGGACTTATCCTAAAACACATTGAGTAGGGTATGTTACCTCCCAAAGTATCATGTGTGATTAAAGTCCCAAAGATGCACACTAACCCAGAGGAACCAAAGAGGAAAGGCAAATGTCACCACACCAATCCCCTTCTTTCTTTAGGTTGGCTCTTCTCCAAGTCAAGGGGGGAGTGTCCCCTATGGTTAGGGTTTTACTGGGGCAAAGGAAATGAGGAGTGAGGTGATTCCAAAAGGTTGTGCTAGAAAATGTTTGTAGTATAGAGATATACAATAGATAATAAGGTAAGATAAGATCATTTTATTAATGTCCAACAAATGACCAAAAAAGTAGGTCAATGGGACTGTGCAATACCATGATGTCAATAAAAAGTGGGAGAGTTAAAGCTTCTCCTATAAAAGTAAGGGGTAAGTCTCTAACATAGAAACCAAAGACCCAAGAAGAGCTAACTCCAAAGATGGAGAGTCGGTCCAGAGGAGAGATGTACAGAGAGATTTGACACAAAAGAGAAATGTACAAGGGGAATGGACAACAAAACCCACCCAATGTACCAGTGCCAATCCAACCTGGGCAAATGGAATCAATAGGTCGCTAACTTAGAGGTTCTTGCTTCAAAGATCACCCAGAAAGAGTAAGTGTTCTAGGCCTCCAACCCTTCATAAGTGTATTAGGGGGTTCAATTTGCAATCACAAGGATAAGGACAAATCCCTTTGTTACTTCCTTCTTTGAGTGAAACCCTACACTAGAAGGGGTTAGATTTGGAAAATATTGATTAGGATTAGTACAAAGAAAAACCTCCCTCTATGCAAGAACTTCAATTGAATCCAACATAAAACCTTATACAAGATCCAATCCAATGTGACAACAATGTCCTTCCCATGGCTCAAGAGAAGTAACATGGACAATGCTAGCAAATATGACCTTCAATATATAAGCACAATAGGGAGATAAATGCCATAGATTCACAAGAGAGAAACCCTTAGACAAAATTTGTTCCAAAGAAATATATATCAATTAAGCTCCAAAAGAGAGAGATCTAAAAATCCAACCATAAAATGAAATGAGGAAGTAGCTCTCTATTTATAGGAGAGGCTAAAACTTCCTTTACAATAAAATAATCATTGTTTCCTTAGATCTAGCATAGGGTGGGGTAAAATAATACAAAATCACACTTAGCAACTAACACTTCGCTAAAATACAATAAAAATGGTGATCAAAGCCACTTGCATATCACAAAGATACATGGGGCCTCTAAATGAGGGGATGTCTCCATCAAACAAAGGAACAAGTTGTTGTTGACGATGCCACATGGCCTCCAAAGGCCACTTTAAATAAATGTGCTCTAAAGAAATGTCCACAAGACCACCTCAAAGCCCCTCTCCAAATGGGGTCTGTAACAAGCCAAGTGCTCCAAGCAACCAAGGGGTGTCCACACACTAGCCTCCAAAGGCTTCCTCAAAGATAACTTGTCCATCAAGTAATGTCAAAGGGGGTTTGAAACTGCCAGTGTTGTCCATTTTACCCTGCAAGGCATGCACATGCGAATTCTCCAAGGGCTTCCTCCATTAACATGTCCACATAGAAGACCACATTACTCTTCCAAAAAGGGGTCTCCCCACAATTTGCCCATTTGTTTGTCCACAAGTAAGTCAAATCATTCCTCAACCAAACTTCAAAGGGGGATTGCTTTCCCAACGACAACACTTGTCAATCAAATTTCAATTTCAAAGGGAATTTACCTCCTACAAACGTCAATAGGAAGCTATCCCAGGACGACACAGTTGTCCCTCAAAGTTGTTCGGGTACACAGGGTACTCCCAAAAGACCGAACACCTTGAGCAACCACTTCAGACAAATAGATCACAGATCAACACACCAATGTTTGTCACGTGGTTAAAACCCTCGAGAGGGAAACAGTCCACGGCCCCAGCCAAATAGCTACTTGGAGCAATTTATTATGCAAAAGAAAGAAAGTTACATATGAGCTTCTCATAATCGATCAACTAGCGAAGGACCCTCCATGCTCTTTAAATAGAGATCATGGACCAATCGGGTGTTAAGCCACGGATCAATGGTAGGTATGATCTAAGAGAAGTTGAACCATCAGATCACTTTATGTCTAGAGCATATCGTGACCGTCTTATTAGAATATTTACAAATGCATACTAATGCATACTAAAGAAACACACTTTACCTAATGGATATATTACACAAGTTGATCTTAAATAACTCCTAAGTGTCTAAATATCCTAACATCCCCCCTTAAGAACAACTTGGGATAGGATTGAAGGATTTACAAAAGTGACACTATTAGGAGAAGGAAGGAGGCATTAGAGCCTATCCCCCCTTAAGGACACATTCCTGAACTCCTAACGTAGATCAAAGTTTAGAAAACTTCGCTTCTGTAAGAGACTTGGTGAAGATGTCTGCAACTTGATCATCTATAGGGCAATAGAGCATTCCAAGAACACAATCATGAACAAGATTTCTGATGAAGTGCATGTGTATCTCAATGTGTTTGCTGCGTTGATGTAGAACTGGATCTTTGGCAAGCTTGATGGCACTTTGATTGTCGCACCAAAGTGGAGTAGGATGCTGCTGCTCGAATCCAAACTCTGAAAGGATTTGTCGAAGCCATAAAGCTTCCTGACTAGCATTAACTACGGCTCGATATTCTACTTTTGCTGAAGAAAGAGCAAGAGCTTGTTGTTTCTTACAAGCCCAAGTGACAGGTCCAGATCCCAGACTGAAAACATAACCTGCAGTTGAATTTCGATCATCAGGATCGCCGGCCCAATCTGAATCAGTGAAACCAACCAACAAAGGTTTCCCCCTTGTACTGTAATGAATCCCAAACTGAATTGTACCTCGAATATATCGAAGCATTCTTTTTGTTGCTTTCCAGTGAATTTGATGAGGAGTTTGCATATAACGGGCAACACGACCAACGGCAAAGGAAAGGTCAAGACGGGAATGAGTCAAGTATAAAAGACTACCAACAAGCTAACGATACAAGGTGGCATCTACTTCAGGGGAAGTAAAAGTGGCAGAAAGTTTGACTCCAGATTGGAAGGGAGAAGGGGCTGGTTTACAATCTTCCATGTGGAAGCGACGAAGAAGGTCACAAGCATACTTAGACTGGGAAAGAAAGATTCCTTCTTTGGTTTGCAAGACTTGGAGACCAAGAAAATAATGCAAATGTCCTAAGTCTGACATTTCAAAATTTTGCTTAAGACTGGATTTCACATGGGTTATAAGTTTAGGGTCACTACCAGTAAGGATAAGATCATCAACATAAAGAACAACTATGATGAGATGGTTTCCTACTTTCTTGGTATAGACATTGGGGTCAGAATGGCATCTAGAAAAACCAGTGTTAAGGAGAAAGCTATCCATTTTGGTATACCAAGCTCTAGGAGCTTGCTTAAGGCCATATAAGGATTTCTTAAGGAGACAGATAAGGCTAGAGTTATCCTGAACATATCCAAGAGGTTGTTGTATGTAAATTTTCTCCTGTAAATCACCATGTAAATAGGCAAACTTGACATCCATTTGATGGACTTCCCAGTTATGTAAGGTTGCAAGGGAAAGAACAAGGCGAATGGAATTCATTTTTGTGACAAGAGCAAAGGTTTCATTGTAGTAAATCCCTTCAACTTGGCAAAAACCTTTGGGAACTAACCTTGCCTTAAGTCTTTCAACACTTCCATCTGATGCATACTTAGTTCTGTAGACCCATTTACATCTGACAAGTTTTCTTCCTTTTGGAAGAGGAACAAGATCCCAAGTATCGTTTGCCATTAAGGAACGATATTCTTCATCCATAGTTGCATCCCAATTTGGATTTCCTGAAGCTTCTACAAAAGTTTCTGGATCATGATTCTCAAAAACTTGAGCCAAAAGAGAAGAGGCTCGCTGAAACTGAGAACGTGTTCGACGTTGATCTCTAGGATCACCGGCAAAATCACCAGCTGCTTCACATGTTGAACGGACCCATCGAGGAAGCATTGGTGCTGGTGCAATTGGAGGGAACATGAGCAGGAGGAGGTGGATTTTCATCCTCACTGTCATCATCAGAAACTGGAGTTGAAAACCTGTCAAGGAAGTTGGAAGAAGAAGAAGAAGGCACAATCGCCGAATCAGGCTCGCAGGCCAAAGATGGCATACCCGCCAAGTTAGGCTCGCAAGCCAAGAGATTTTCATCAAATTTAACATCTCTTCTAATGATTATATCATGAGAATGGGGTTGAAGAAGTCTATAACCTTTTACATCTTCAGAATATCCAAAAAATATGCACTTTTCACTTTTACGCTGCAATGCTTTCCGTTTTTCATCCAAAATATGAGCCCATGCTTCACAACCAAATACACGAAAGTGACTTACATCTAGTTTAATTTTACTCCATGCTTCTTCCAGTGTTATACCTTGTAAAACTTTAGTGGGTGTGCGATTAACTATGTAATTTGCACAATTTATGGCCTCAGCCCAATATTGAAGACTTAATCCCTTAGATTGGATCATACAATTAGCCATTTCTTTTAAAGTGCGGTTCTTCCGTTCAGCTACACCATTTTGTTGTGGTGTATATGGAACAGTGTGTTGTTGTTGGATTCCTTGTTTAGTGCAGAAAGTGGTGAACTTGTTGTTAACATATTCGCCTCCATTGTCAGATCTTAACTTAATAATTTGATGACCAGATTGTTTTTCAACAAGGGCCTTGTAGGCCAAGAACATGTTAAATACTTCGCTCTTAAGTTTTAAGAAGTAAACCCAAGTGTGTCTGGAGTAGTCATCAATGAAAGTTAAGAAATATTTGAAACCAGAAAGGGATGCATATGGAAGAGGGCCACACAAGTCACTATGCACAAGCTCCAAGGGAACCGAGGCGTGCCAAGAGGCACGTTTGTCAAAACTGTCCCGATGATGTCTTCCGAGTACACAACTGGAACAAACACCATCCTTGCAAGATACCATCGGAAGACCAGTCACCATATTGTCTTTACATAGTTGTTGCAATGAGCGATAATTTAAGTGACCAAATCACTCATGCCAAAGTTTGCTCAAGTTATCACTATGAGCAACAAAAACTAAAGGAAAAGGTGATGACCCAAAGTTGTTAAATTTGTACAACCTGGTAATATCATCAACAGTTCTAGTAGCAACGACATTTTGAGGATTTCTAAAATCTTTGATTACAACTTGGTGAGGTGTAAACGTCACAGTTTTACCTTCACCTGAATGAGTAATTTGATTGACTGATAACAAATTACAAGAAATTTTTGGAACACATAGTACATCACTGAAATTACCATTTTCTACTGGAACTATTCCAGATCCTACAACACTTAGAGATTTATCATCACCAACAAATATTTGTTTGGTGTTACATTTATGCATAGTAGAAAAGATGGCTTGATCCTTAGCCATATGATAAGATGCTCCAGAATCAATGAGCCATTCATTTGAAGTAGAAGAAGAAGATGCAGTATAAGAGTAACCAGAAGCACGAAGTGCATGTCCATGAGAGGTATATTTTGAAGACGAGTCTAGGTTGATGTGGTGCTTCTTCATTGTTGCTTCCAAGGCTGCCATGATCTTGAAACACTTAGATTCATCATGATTATCTTTCCCACAAAAACTGCAATGATGCTCAGTCTTCTTTCCTTTTGGCTTGGATCCATTGTCATTTTTTAAAGAAGGAGCTGACTGAGAGGGTTTGGGACCCTTGTTGTTTGGCTTATTATTGAGAAAATTATGTTTCTTGGGAGGCTTGGACTTTTCTTTCTGTTGGGACAATAAGGCGTTCTCAGATGTATCTGCATTGTTAATTGTTCCAAGATGAATGAGCTTATCTTTCTCTCTAATTAAGGAATCACAAAAGGATGAATGAGCTTATCTTTCTCTCTAATTAAGGAATCACAAAAGGATTCAAGACTAGGCTCTTGATAGCTAGCTGCAGTCAAGGATTTTTTCATGGAGTAGAATGTAGACACAAAAACAGAATATGCAGGTCCAAGTTTGGAAAGAATATGATAAATGCATTGTTTGTCTTCTTTCTTAATCTTGCATTCTGCACATAAAAGTCTAAGAGTTTTATACTTAGATAAATAGTCTTGAATGCATGAAAAATCATTTGGATTCAAGGAAATCAACTCATTCTCAAGTTGATGACCCCGAATTTCATTGTGTTTACCAAACACAGATTCCAACTTTTCCCAAGCTTGATTATGTTTATCAATTCTAGATATGTGGAATCGCAAATCAGTAGAGATTGACATTCCAATCAATCCACGAGCTTCATCACATCTATTTGCCCATTTAATTTTCTTATCATCATTAATGGGTTCTGCTTCTTTCCCTGAGGTTATCCTGAAAAGTCCCCTACTTCGCAGAACATCTTCCATACGAGATTTCCATGGGAAATAGTTAGAACTTGTAAGTATAATATCACAAGGAGTGGTCATACTGTAAAATAATGACTAAAAGAACACACACTAATTGTCTGGATGCAAAGAGCTCGAAAAAATATGCAGTTTTAAAAAAAACGGCATTGAAAACTGATTCTAGATTATAAAGCTATGCTTAATCAAAGAAAATGTTGAAAATGTTCCCAATAGTGACGTGGCAGATATTAACTTGACCAACTAAAAAAAAGAACCCCCTTCTTCCCAAGATGAACCTTTGACACTCACTTACAATAAAGTTGTTTTCAAGTGAATCGCTTTTGTAAAATAAGTGATGTTCACTTTTACAATAATGTTACTTCTAAATAGTGCAGCAATAAATTAAAAGACTTAAGTGACTCACTTTTTATTTTATTTTATTTAAGTGAGATGCACTTTTACAAAAAAGTAACTTGAAATTTGAAATTGCATGCACTAAAAAGTAGCTTAATAAGACTTAAACTCAAGACCTATTAAGGAATAAAGCAACTTTGGACCAAGTGAGCTAAGTTTAAAAGGTACGTAAAAGAATGGAAAGAGAATGGTTTTTTTTTTTACTCTTCTCTACCATTCTCTGTGTTTGCCTTTTTTTCCTACAAATCACAAAAAAAAATGAAAAACAAAAAACAAAAAAAACTTTTCCACACTATTAGTGGGGTTAGATCTTCGTTAGCTTACCCGAAAATTCTACGTTTTCAAGTTTTCCCGCTGTTTCTGATTCGCCGTGATCGCACAAGGTGCATGGCAAAGAGCATACGTAGCCGAGAAGACAAGAAAAAAAAACTTTCTTTCTGTTTCTGATTCGCTGCGATCGCGCAAGGCGCACGGCAAAGAACATACGCAGCCCGGGAAGGAAATAGTCTGAGACTAAACCAATACAGATCTAATAATAAAACTGATAAAATATGAGAGATTTATTAAAAAAATAAAACAAATCCGTCACTGTAACATTATACCTTTAGATTTGCCGAAATGGGTGTTTCTGGATCAAACGGAAACGGTTTTCGATGAAATGAAAACTATTTCCAAATGGAAACGACGCTCTGGACGCAATGGAATAGCTCCCACAAGCCACAAATGCACAAAAACTCCAGACCCAGAAACCCTTTAAAAGTTTCGGCAACACCGATTCCAGATCTTGATCAAAACCGAAAGCAACCCTTCATAAACGCTCTGATACCATGTTCGGGTACACAGGGTACTCCCAAAAAACCAAACACCTTGAGCAACCGCTTCACACAAATAGATCACAGATCAACACACCGATGTTTGTCACGTGGTTAAAACCCTCGAGAGGGAAACAGTCCACGGCCCCAGTCAAATAGCTACTTGGAGCAATTTATTATGCAAAAGAAAGAAGGCTACATAGGAGCTTCTCATAATCGATCAACTAGCCAAGGACCCTCGATGCTCTTTAAATAGAGATCATGGACCAATCGGGTGTTGAGCCACGGATCAATGGTAGGTATGATCTAAGAGAAGTTGAACCGTCGGATCACTTTATGTCTAGAGCATATCATGACCGTCGGATTAGAATATTTACAAATGCATACTAATGCATACTAAAGAAACACACTTTACTTAACGGATATATTACACAAGTTGATCTTAACTAACTCCCAAGTGTCTAAATATCGGTAAAAAAGTGAGACGTTTGAAGAGGCAAGGTTCCAAAGGTAGGAACATCCTCCATTTGGTATAAATGTAGAGTAAAGGTATTAACATACCCTTTAAAACCTCCACATGAAGCCTTTCATTGCCATTGTTGAAGTGTGTTAGGAAGAGGGGTATCACCTGTAGCCTATCCTTTTTTTAAATTTTGCTAAGTGTGATACTATGGTTGCCTTCAACTGTGTTACCAACTTATTTGTACCATAGTTGGATTAGCTAAGCAGCCGCCATTTCAAAAACATGATGAATTTTTGTGTTCCAATGTATTAGATGATTCACCTTTTGTGCCTAGCCAGTTTTGGCTAGTCAGTTTTTGTTTTCAGTAATTATGACCATGGCCCCGCGGGGTTTGTAATAAAATGTGCTAGTAGGGTTTTTTAGTGGTTCGGTCTCCTAAGACGTAGAATTTCAACTAAGGTATTCCAGGGATTTTTTTGCCTTTATCAATTATGCTTTGCCTATAGCAGAGTATAATCGACGAGGTTTTCTCCCGCTTCCTCCAAAGCTGGAATGCCTGATTTTGAATTTTGGGCCTTGGGGGGTTATTAGACCTCAACTAAGGTGTATAAACCTACTAGACATTATTAGAATAGACTATGGTCATGTCCTAAGGCACTAGGACCCTCAGAAAAAATTTCGAAAAGATTTTACCGGACGCGTTGGATTTTGGGTTTTTAATTTTTAAATTTTCTTAAAGTTTTTAATTAAATTTTTCCATAGTTTAAATGGAAAAAATTAAATTTGTAATATGTCAGTCATCCGAGGTCCAAATTCAGTGATTGAAGGCTCTAACCTTAAGCCAAAAATCATTCATGATCAACTGGCCAGCTATCCCTAAGTTTCAGATGTTCATTCAGCCTCGTAATTAATAAATTCTCAAAAAACTCATTTACGGAGAAATTATTAATTAAAATATTACAATGAATATTTTGGAGATAATAAAAACTCTCCAAAATAAACCAAATTGAATAAAATAAAAGGCTAAAAGACATGGCATTAGGCATTTATGATGATTCAGCTCGGCAAAAATCCTCTTTAGTCAACAATTGGAGAGCATTAAAGTCACATTCAGTTAGCAAACTCGTCCTCTTCAGCTAAGCTCACGAGTTGGGTGTTTTGGAGAGCAGTGATTGGTTTGATGATTTTTACAAAGCAAGGAATTGAATGCATTAAGTGTTTGGTGCAAACCCTAAGGGTTTGGCACCCATCATCACCAACCCACACCTACTTCAAGCTCACGCCTCCTTCACAAAGCTCAGGCTCCTCTCTCCTCAAGGTAGCGCTACCACATGTGTGGGCTCATAAGTGGTTGCTTTTTGGATGTTAGGGTTGGGAGTGGGGACGCCTTGCCTAGGTGGAGGCCACCCCTCACTCACACCAACTTTGTTTTAGGTTTGGGCTCTCAGTTATGTGCCGAGTTTGCTTAATCATGGGGATTGACCCTCATTTGATGGAGTTTGGTTTTAGGGTTTTAGTCTTCTCTCTTTGTATAAGTAGAGGCTCTTTTGGGCTTTACAGGGTGGATCTTTTGTGGTAGAGTTACTCTGAGAAAATTGTATCAAGCATTTGCTTTGAATTGTTAATAAAGATATTCGACTTTGGAGGTCTATGAGCTTTTGAATGTGGTGAACTGCTCATGGTTGAGGTGATATTGTCTCTAACTCCTCTATTTCAATACTTGTATATGATTGATTAATTTGCTAGCTCAAGAAGGCCATTGTTGGCATGGTAGAATAGCCATTTGCTGTCTCAATTTGGTTATTTATGCAAAGTGAATAAATATCTAGATGGACATGAGGAGTCAGTAATACGAAATGTTGATCTTAAATTGATTTTCCTAGCATACTAGCATATAATTTTGATCTCACTTCTTGTATTGAGCTTTGTGTGTTATCAGGCTTCACAGATTGCAGAAGGGTGTGAGCTCAGTTCCTTCTATCCCATGCTTCAAAACAACCATTTTTGAGTTTAACACTTTGTGATTGCAGGACCAACAGGGTTCGTCATATTTTGCTACAAAAAGAAAGCTGGGAGTATCTCTCTCTCTCTTGTGTTCCATCCACAAGATAAAATTACTTTGGTTACTAGTTACTTTAGGAAGCCCTAAGTTCTACTTTTCCATCCTTTGGCTTCCCCTCTCTTGCCTTGTTTGGCTTGCTCATCTTCTTCTCTTTTTGCTGCCCTCTTTTCCCCCTTCCTTCGCTAGTTTGCAGCCCTCTTTTACTCTAGTTTGCAGTCTCTTTCTTCCTCTTTTATACCCTGTTTGCGGCCTTTTTCTTCACCTCTTTTGCAGCCCTCCTTCACTTTAGTTTGCAGCCTTCTTTTGCCTTTTGTTTCAGCCCTCTTTTTTCCTTTTTCTCCTTCGTTTCGCAGCTTCTTCTTCTATTTTCTCTCCTTCGTTCTCACTGTAGAAGTTTACCTTCTTTTTTAATGTTAGTTTGTAGATTTGTTTCATTTTATTTTTTACTAACATATAACAATTCAATGTTAAAAGCTCTTATTTTCAGGAAAATCAAGAAAAGCCCAAAGGCTAAAAGCAAGCAAAGAGCAAAAAAGACAAAAACACCTGCCTCTTCTCTCTTTCCCTTTCTCACCTTGCTCATTCAAGAAGAGGCAAAAACATCAAAAAAACATTGGAAAAAGTTAATAAAAAGCAAGTGGGATAAAGGCTCCCACACCCCTCTTCCCCCATTTGGGGAAAGCTCGTATAGTCCATTTTTATGTTTGCATGCTTGTAGAGTAAATACTTAGAATAGAATAGGGAAAGATTGTTTCATTTTTCAAAAGTTTTGCTTTCATAAAAGTTAGAAAAGAAAAACTTCTTGTTTCATTTACTTAGTTTTAACTTAGTTTTTTGCTTTCATTTGATATAATTTTGCAGAAAGGTAAAAAGAACTGAAATCTCTTCAATCTCACCGTAAGGTGGATCAAGAGTGCTCTCTATCGGAGAGTTTGTTTATTTTCATTTATTTCATGTTCTTTTTCTTTGTTTAATTTATTAACTTAAATCTAAGTCTCTTTGACTTGCCGGAATCCAAGTCAAAAGCACTCTCTATTGGAGAGCATATTAGTATGTTTGCATCATCCTTGCATTTAGAAATATAGAATAGCTAAGACTCTTGAACTTTTGTCATAAGACAAAGTCAAAAGCGCTCTCTGTCAGAGGGTTTAATTAATTCTTCTAATAAAATTTTGCAACTCACATTCCCCTTTAATTAATTTACTTCGTTGCTATCCCTCAGCTAGTATGCTCTGTCGACGTTCATAGTTGAGTTTGTACTCGGAACGGTGAACGGACTTGTTAATCTCACAATAACAACATAATAAAATTTTATCCCATAACCAACACACCGACGTTGTCGAAAGAATTCAAAGTCAATTCTCAGTAAGGGCACCGGAATTCCCCGTTGGCTTAGAGTCCCGGCTAGCTGGTCAATCCACCAGAAACCAGCTTGGGATACTGGACGGGCTAACATGTCTAGAACGGAATAAATTGAACGCTTTCCCAGTTGGTATTTGATACCTCAGACAAGCCATAATAAATAAGACCATTAAAAATCTTTAAAATAAACCAAGAGCAATCGCATAACACATCCACTAGCATTATTTCGAGACTTGTACTTTTCTTTATTTTTCAAGCATCTCAGAAGTTTGACTGCATAAGGCACTGGTTTGTCATTTCATCTATCATTATTAATCTGAACCATTTGTCCTTTGGTTTATAAAATCTTTATCTGTGAATGCTAGTTTATTTCACAAGTTCTCGTCATATTGTTCATCTTTTAATCTAGTGTAGCAACGTGGATTGCTTTTGTCTTGTGTTCAAATTTTTATTTATAATAATTGTAATCATCTTTCATCATAAACAAACTCCTAAACAACACCCATCCGCATCATTTTCATAAAACTAACTTAAACACATTGAGCCTTAGAAACTCTTTGTTAGGGACTACCCCCCTTGGCTTCGTTAGGAGTTAGCCTAAACAGAGGAGCGGAGTAGGTGACAGTAACTAGCTCTGTGCTTGCCCCCAAGGTCACACCTCTCCCACTTTCTCAAGTGAGGAGACAGCTTTCGGAAGATTTCTGTTGCTGGTGTGCAATCGACGGACAACAAACTGGACTATGCATTGTTCTTTATAAGACAACATATGAATCCGTACATAGAAATCATATTAATGCCCTGGCAATAGACCTCTTTTTGAGTTGATGTTTCCCTAAAGTGTGATGTTGAACAACAAATAGCGGTTACATCCTCCAAAAATAGGTTTCTAAACATAGATCAATTGGCCATGAATGACTCGATTACCCTAAACAACAACATATTCATCTGAATGTGGTTATTTTGTAGGGATTGAATCAGGTCTGTTGCTCACCAAAACTTCCTCCAAACTGAATTGCAAATCAAATGGGGATCTGAAGGATGATGACAAACCTTCTCTTATTCTTCCAAATCCTGCTCAAGTTGTTTCATGCCAATGCAAATGAGACCGAGGCTGCTATAGGTGCTGAGAACAATGTTTTCATGCTAACTAGGGCTAGATATGCCCCTTTTTTATGGTTGTAGGTGATTGTTAATGCTCAAAACTGCCATAAACACACCCAAAACTAATTTTTTTCCTTTCTTACTGCTACATGAAGATGAAAGAATGCCCAGAACTATTGTAGCTTGCTGACATTAGAGGAAATTTGGGGTCTAAAATGGGCCTTATAAGAAAACGTGCCAAAATAAGTTTTTGTGAGTTGGAATTCAAGAACCAATAGGATTTCAATAAAATAAGTCAACCATAATGGTTGAATTGGCATATTTGTCATTAAAAAAAACTACTTTTTTTGTTCGTATTTTCGACATATCTCATTGTGTTTTTATTCAAATTTCGATCGGGAGAGCTCGTTTGATTCCGCATCCAACGAGCTCTCTCGATCGAAATTTGAGTACAAACACAGGGAGATATGTCGAAAATACGAACACAAAAAGTAGTTTTTTTCTTTCTTCCTCCAAAATTAATCAATATTATTTTATTATTTTAACTATTATTTTATTATTTTCCTTAGGAGGCCCATTTTAGACCCCAAAATTCCTCTAATGTATGTTCACGACACTGCTTCTTCAACCCTAAACAACCCTAAGTTTCAAGAAGAGCCCCTTTGGACGCTGAGAAATGCCCAGAATGCTCATAGGACTTATCCACCCCTGCATAAGGGAACACGGGTGCAAATCTGGGGGTAACATCTAGCTCTAACTATAGGAGATATGCTTGATCTTGCAAAGGATAGCATGTAAGGAATTAGAACCCCAGAATCTTTGCAAGTAACTTGTGACCTCTGACCATAAAAAACAAAACTAAATACAACATCACACAATCATCTTTATTCCACAACACATCAATCTACTGCTCATGCAAGAGCTTATTCATCCTACCTACCTATTCTAATCATGATAAAATACACAAATCAAGTGAAATCATAAAACCAATGAAGCCACCTTAGCACATCATCCATGCTAGGGCTTGTTGCCTCATTTCACACACCTGGGGGGGGCATGGCGGAAATCTTCCAGCCACTCGGTGTGTCCTTGGGGGCAAGTCTCGAGTCAAGGCTGTCACCTTGTTCTTGACTCCTCCATTTAGGCCAACTCCTAACGAAGCCAAGGGGGGTAGACCCTATCTAGTTGCTAAGGATGTTAAAGCTTAGTGTATATGATGATGATTTAGTTGTTTAGGAGTTTTGAAAATAAATAAACAATTGAACAAGATATTTGCAACAGAAATATTTAAATCACAACAGCATATAGATCAATGTATGATATATTAAAGCACATAGAAGCAGATGATTGTAAAATGCAAAGAACCAGTGCCAAAATGGAGTCCACAGATAAAAGATGTTGTATTGCTGAAAGAAAAGTGTTGCAAGTGCTCTTGGTCAGTTTTAAATTTATATGGAGATCAGTTGATTAACTGAAAAATGAAGCTAACCAACATAAGTGTTGCAAGTGATCTACCTTAAGTGCTCGGAAAGTAAAAGTAGAACACAATGACTTTTGTATGGTTGTGTCGGTTCAAGAAATAACCAGTGCAGATTATGCATTTGTCATTCATACAACCAATCCATTGACAAGAAACACATCAGAAATTTGTGCTGAGATTGTGAAAGGTTTGGGAGAAACATTGGTTGGTGCTTACCCTGGTCGAGCAATGAGTTTATTATAGACAAGTCTACCTTACAGTCTCCCAAGATAGTTGGTTATCCAAGTAAGAAGGTGGGTCTTTTCAGAAAACAATCAATCATATTCAGGTCAAACTCAAATGGCGAAGACTTGGAAGGCATGCAGGCTGCAAGGGCTGCAGACTTCAGCATTGGAAAATTCAAATTCTTGAAGCGTCTAATTCTTGTACATGGAAGATATTCATACAACATAACTGCCTTTTTGTCCCAATATTCATTTTACAAATCATTATTGATTTGTTTTATTCATATTTTGTGTTTCTGGGACTAGTCTTTTCAATTTTGTTAGTTTGATGGCTTACAATGTCTTCTATACGAGTGCTCCGGTGTTGATGAGTGTGCTTGACAAAGATCTAAGTGAAAGAACAGTCATGCAGCATCCACATATTCTTTTTTATTGTCAAGCAGGGAGATTATTAAATCCCAGTACATTTGCAGGTATGTACACTATAATGTTCCATGTCTACCAAGCAAAATGCTTAGAGCAGGCTACTCCCGAAGTGTGGAAGATAGTTGGTTGAACCATTAGGCCCAACCTCTTCCAAGCGAATTGTTGTACCATGCCAACAGAAAATGATTTATCAGGCCATTGCACTGTTGGTGTCAGCGTGTACCCCACCTATTCTTGCATGAGTAGCTCAACTTGGTTTCTCCTGGACATCGGTGTTGTACTTGAAGAAGGCAGGCCACCAAAGCGAAGGAAATAAAACATGGCTGCAAGACAGGCTGTCTTGGCAAATCTCGCATATGTTGAGCTCTTCTTGGAAAACCATTTGAAGGCACTTAATACCGCAGACTCACTTTTGAAACAGCCAGCATGAAATCGCGGAAGATCGGGACTAAAGTTCTCAGTTTGACAGTCGTTGGGACATCCTCGCCGATTGTTGGCGTTATCTCTGGCCTAACGTGGAGTTTTGTCACAACACCTGTCCACCAGATTTCAGCGTTCAAAACCATGACCACACGGAGTTTGGAAAGCTCGGGGGTCGGTTTTTCATTTTCTATATGCCTTCACCATCACGTTTGGCATTTAGCAGCCGAGTCGTAAATCAGGGGCTAAGACAAGATAAAGAAACCAAATGCTACAAGAAAGTAAAACGAAGTAATCATAGATCACAAAGAAACTAATGATAACCCCCTGATCCAAGACGAAGATAACCGAACGAGTTAAGGTCCCCCTACAAAAACGCTCCAGCCAAAACGCCCCCCTGTAGACAAGACAATGATAGCATAAAAATATAGATCTCACATGAATTTCCACAATGCTAGGAAGCAGAAGACTATCCAATCACCATTTGAGAACATCAGATGCAAAGCAGATCCAGAAAATATCCAGGGAAAAATATTTCTATTATTCAGATTCAAGAGCCTAAGACCCCTTACAAATGAGAAGCTCTCTCCTTTAAATAGAAATGAGAGAACCACAATCATAACCGAATCCTAACCACTTTCAAAACGAGTGGCTAAGATTAAAACATAAAATGTTCTAATCAATGGTTGAGATGAGCTCAACATACAATAAATACATGGATCAATATAACCATAAAGTACCAAAGTGGACTAAATCACCCATCAAGAGGGTACCCCACTCAACAAGAAATAAATGAAGCACATGGTGGGTCCATGGAGTGTTGACTAACTCCCTCTGGGTGTCTCCATGGCACAATAAAATAATATAATATTTTAATCCTTTGACTTTGTGCCTCCTTGAGGAAATCGTGAGCCTCCAAAAAGCTCCAGAAAATAATATAAAAATGCCCAAAAATAAGTGTGGGCCCAATCAGGTGCTGCAACTGCTGGAGAAGGTGTGGAGGACATCACTCTCATCATTATGACTCATCCCATGTCATTTCCTTGCCTCAGTAGCCCAAATTGATTTCTTCAATAGCCATTTAATCATTTTTTTAATCTACCTCGAGAAACGTGAACCTGCAAAAAAAGCCTCCTAGGGTGCCTACGTTGTCAAACTGAGCCCACCAGGCTCTTTGGGATGGGGGTACTATGGTACAAACAAGTGGCTGCACCCCCTATGCCCATACAACGCCCTAGGAGATCCAACTGAAACATCTCCCTATTCAGACATATCAACCTGTGAAGAAAAACTGCATCAGAAAGGAAGAATGAGCCTGATCATATCTGCAAGTGCCCAAAAATGGAAATAAACTGTCTCATTAGACTCAGAGAGTCCCAATCCATCTAGGGTATATACTCATACCCCTCACAGGTCTCTACCTGATCATCAACCATATCCAATAAACAATATAACCATCTGTAAATGATCAGACACCAATAATAACTCAGACTATCATCCATCTGCTGCAATTGTTATAAGGCTAAGACATGCTCTACAACTCATTCAAGCAACAATCACAACAAGTAGCAGTCATTTCACTGGCGGTACATCAACCAATACATATATAAGGCTTTATTTATTATTACTCACACTTAGACTTTCAGGACTATACTCACTTCATAGTTGTAGTCAATTTGCTAGTGAAGGGTGAAGGATGAAATTGACAAGGCTAACGCAAATGATGACTTCCTACTTAACATCATGACACTTTGGATATGGAAAGGGAATACTCACTATAACCAATGCCAGACAAACAACAACACAGGGAATGGCACCACCTCACAAATGGTTGAGTTGTTTAGAGAGTGCTTATTCAACTTAGGCATCATGACTACATCAAGCTTGATCCAGTTTCATTAGGATCATCAATTTTATTTCCATGGCCTTTTTGGCCTATATGACCCTTTAGGACTTCACCAGTGCTTAAAAGCACAGTTAATCGTAGCTTTCATCCAGGACATATTTATTTTATAAGGTCAGCAATATTTGGATATAACATATTTTTAACCATTGCTTTTTTGGACCTTTTCTTATACCCTTCAAGGGGTATTTTAGCATTTCATTGCTCTTTCCCTCTTTACATATGTTAAGAAACACAGTTTTAGCATTTTCATTTTCCATGGGCGCATACATAATACTTTCCAATAAGCAGCACATGAGCTTTCAGTTTTAGCCAACAACATCTCAAGTGACCAGGGGGAGTTCTGCACAGTGCCAAACATCGGGACAACCGACCAGAATGATTTAGGCATACAATCCAACTTACCAAAGGCAAGCTTTGTCACCAACTCAGAGCCAAGACACAATATAAACAGGGAGGCTTGTCTAACAAAGGTTCTAGCGGGGGAAAATGTCCTCCATGCCATAAGTCAAGAAGTCAGTCGGGTTGAAAACTAAACTGGAAGGCAATGGATGGGTGGAGATAGTGAATGATGAAGCCAACACTAGCAAGCCAAAACACTGGTGGGAATGACTACCTTTATTCTCCCTAGGGAGGGTAAAACCAATGAGTATAGATCAGGAACTTCAAAGTTAGAGTAGGGACATTAGTACATAAATACAAATACATCCAAGTCCATATTATTATGACCGCCAGATCATGACACAACATGTTAATACATGTCACAAAGATGAATATAAGAACAATGATAACCATAACACAATATAAAAAGCTGAGTCATAATCATGCATATAATCCATCTGAAACATCATCTGTCCAATGAGAAAGCACTGATATAAAACTAGGCATCAATAACTGCTCTGTAATGACTAAATGGCTACATCGGTCCTCATATCTAAGTGTCTTGAGACTCAGTCCTGACATGGGAGAGTACAATAGTCCACCAATACAATAATGATCCGTCAAAACTGCTCATCTCAGCATCTCATATGTAAGAGATCTGGCTGAAAAATGTACTGTGTCTGAAAAATAGAATATGGTAGCCTGGCTACTATATATGTGATAACATTTGGCTCCAGCTGGGACAGGTGCTCTGCTGAAAAGAGCGCTTGAGAACCTCAAAATCTCTGGTCCTCGCACTCTGCTTCTCGCAACCTCAATCAATCCATCCAGCTCTGCAATTGCTACCAAAATGTCACTGACTACCTACAGCATGTCCAGAGCTATACCAAACTCACAGACCAGTCGTCAAAACGATATGTGGATAATATATAAAATACTGAAAATAAAGATGCATGAAAAGCAAAAAATAACTCTAATCTATAACCATAACTCTTAATAAAAAGTTGATTTTTATTTTGTAGAAATCTTTACACTAAGAGCTTCAAAGGTGAGCTTCAAACAAAAAAGCAAGATTCTATACTACTGCCGAGAAAAGCTTATTCAAATCCTACCTACCCTACTCCAACCAGTTTAGACAAGTGTTAGGTAAGATCATAAATCCAATGCAACCACTTGCATAACAAATGTATTGAGCTTTCTTTACCATTAATGATACGACAAATCCAAGATGGCTTGTAAGTAATGTAAATGAGAATTGAGGCCATTGTAACTTGTTGCTTGAAAATCAAAGAAGGATATGGATCAAGAGAAATGAAATCATGCCAGGGATGAGATTGAACTTCTAAAAACTCATCCATCAAGATGTTGATAGGGTCATAGAAGGAATGCAAGTTCGTTCTTGATGGAGGAAGACAATATGATTCATGACTCAACCACTCCAAACAACTCTTTGATTTATCCTTTATCCTACTAGGAAATTCAATTCTATTCACTCCAGGAGAATCAAATGGGGGCAAGTTGTAACGTAATGAAAGTGTGAATGAGATCAAGCCCATTTGTTGTTTAAAAATGGAGAAAATATGAAATTGATCTTTGTACACCTTCTCCAGCCATCCATAATACAGATTTACAAATTGAAAAAATTTATTCATTACGGATGACTGAGAAGAGACATGAAGTGCATTTTTCCCAATTACGTGATAATGCTTAAACTCTTGATTCAAAATTTTGAAAGTAACAACTTGATTAAACAACAAACCCATACAAGAAGACTTGAAGAGTTGGGATGGGAGGGTGGATTGAAAAGTTTCTCCCAGACTTGGAATAATTGATCTCAGAATTTGATGAGAGGAAAAAGCATTTAAATTAATTCCAGTAGTGATTTCAAAATTTGAAACAAGGTCAGTATCCACACATTGAACCAACATATTCTGATTAAGGATTGGATGAAGAATTCTATTGATACTGTCAGGACAAGGATCCTCATTGCAATGTTCTTGATCAAGTTCACTTACAATCGTATCATCGTGTGGTTGTTCTTCAACAGAAGTTTGATGAATTTCAACCTTTTCTTCTTCTGCAGTGATATGATCAAGGTCTAAATCTAGATTCGGATAGGTTGGATGCTGACTCAAATTATCATCAATTATGCAATGACTATGGAGTTGCTCTTTTAAAATCTCTTGAATGACCTCACCAATGGAAGGCTCAACTAAAGATGTTTGTTGATAGTGATCATTTTGTTCTCCTTCCTAAGCTAATGATGACAAGATTTTAATAAGTTCCTCTTCTATATCAATATCAAGGTCATAATCTTGAAAGGTCGAGATTTGACCATCGTCACTCTCTTGCATCGAAGAGTCATTCAAAGGCATGTCCACTATTGGATCGGGAGAGGAGGAATCAATTTGATGAGGAATATCGTCAGTTATCTCATTATGGTTATCCTGATTATCTTTATCAAATTGATCTTCAACAACACAATCATTATTTGGATGTATGGATTCATCAATGCTTTCACACCATTCTTTTCTTAATAAATCGGTAAACATGTCGTATCCGGTGATGGATCTTGGTGCTAACGAGTATAACCAATAATCGGTATTACCTCCTAAGGATTCACAAAGGGCTCGCATATAGACATCTTCATGTTCTGCGCCCATGGATTCCATATAACACCAACAAGCATCCAAGTGGCTTTCAATTGATTCAGTTGAATTTGCAAAGAAACGAGACAACCCTTTAATGTATCTTTTTGGCATAGGATGAGGTGCCTCATAGATTTTAGAGAAGTCCAAACGAGATAGAAGCTGCCTTTTAAGCTTGGTTGGATTTTCCTTGATTTCGTTGAAAAATTGGACAAATAAATTCGAGTTCATTGTGAAGAATGGGATGTTCTAAGAACTTAAGATTAATACATTGGGTACGGTCCTCAGTGGAGTCGTAGGGTGGAGTCGCCAAGTGAACCACACAAGTAATTCACTAATAAAAGATATGTCGTAGGGAAAGGTGAGGTATGTCGAACTAGGGTAGGCCTCTACCTCCCCGGCAACGACGCCAAAATGTTATCACCAACCTTGTAGTTGCCTGTGTGAGGTAGATCCAAGATGGATGGTAGAGGGGCAAGCAACTAAGGAGGTGGAACCAAGACTGCCTAGACTCCCAAATGGATGTTTGTCACGCCAATCAAGGCAGTCTTCACTTTATGTTATCTAAGTCCAAGACAACAACGGGGGAGACCATGATCTACTCCCGACAGGAGAGATCAGACCTAGACACCAGAACAGATCAACTGTGACTTTGAAGTACGTAAGGTGTTAGGTAAATGGAAACCCTAGCTCTAGGGTTTAGGTACTAGCAACTGATGAAGATGACCACTTCCTTGGGAAACGTAACTATGGCAGGGTGAGAAAAAACAGAGTTGGGACTGTCTAGTACCAAGGATATGGACTCAGTGGAAGATATGAAGGTATCAGGTAACCTGAGTTATCAAGGAATGGCCAACTTTTGGGGGAAAGAGGTCAGGAAGGGCTAGCGCTATGCTTGGAGATCAGTGCCTGTTCAGCCTTGGGTAATGGAGTCAATATCAGCACAACGTTTCAGTGAACTTACCTGGGATATGCCCTAATCTATGGACCCAGAAAAGGATATGGCCCGGACAATTCAGGTTAAAAGGAAATCAATAGTAGGAGGGCTAGTGCTAGGGTTTGGAGAGGCAGATCTGCAGATCTAGAGCCACCAGGCGACTATCAGCTCAGCATTGGAGTGGAAATGAGATCATGATGACCCGATCTACAAACCCAATTCAGAAAATTTCAGGAAAAATCAGATCTAGAAAAGACAATCTAATGAGGGGGGGCTAGGACGCTGAAAGTCAGTTTTTCAGATCTAGGGAAACTTGGCAGGAAATAGCTCAGTGTTAGGGGTGTTATGGAGTGCTCAAGACCTGATCTATCAGCCTAGCTTGTCAGATTTCGGAAATAGTAAACTTCGGAAAGGTCCAGTTTTCAGTGATGGCACTAGGGCTGTTTTCAGTCTAAAACTTAGATCTAGGTCACACTGTCATGAATCTGGACAGCGTTGGGGGTGATTTTGACTGTGTGGGACCCGATTTATCAATCTATGAAGTCAGAAATCAGAAAAAAAGTCAAAACCCTAGCAGGTCAAATTTTCAGTGGGGGCGTTATGCAGTTTTCAAGCTAAAAATCAGATCTAGGTCAAACCAGCATGAATTTGACCAACGTTGCAGTATATTCAGTGATGGGGAGGCCCGATCTATGAAATCCAGCAGTGGTTTGGCCAAAGATCGGACAGTTCCCGGATTTAGTATTTTTTAAGGGTTTTTTTAGTATTTTAAGGATTTTCAAAAAAATGGAAGGAAAACGAGTACAATGGATTCAGATCTTTTAAAGAGAAGAGAGTTACCTATTGGATCGTACCTGGAAATGCTTATAGAAATCTTAACAGTGATGATCATTGCTATCCTGATCAATTCTAGAAGATCCAAGTGATTTCTATGACGGATGTAATCCCAAGCCACCAATGCGCCCCCTACGCTGCATGAGCAAACGTCAACAATATCAGATTTGCTAAGACAAGATAAAGAAACCAAATGCTACAAGAAAGTAAAACGAAGTAATCATAGATCACAATGAAACTAATGAAAACCCCCCGATCCAAGACGAAGATAACCAAACGAGTTGAGGTCTCCCTTGCAAAAACGCTTCAGCCAAAACGCCCTCCTGTAGACAAGACAATGATAGCATAAAAATATAGATCTCACATGAATTTCCACAATGCTAGGAAGAGGAAGACTATCTAATCACCATTTGAGGACATCAGATGCAAAGCAGATCCAGAAAATATCCAGGGAAAAATCTTTCTATTATTCAGATTCAAGAGCCAAAAACCCCTTACAAATGAGAAGCTCTCTCCTTTAAATAGAAATGAGAGAACCACAATCATAACCGAATCCTAACCACTTTCAAAACGAGTGGCTAAGATTAAAACGTAAAATGTTCTAATCAATGGTTGAGATGAGCTCAACATACAATAAATTCATGGATCAATATAACCATAAAGTACCAAAGTGGACTAAATCACCCATCAAGAGGGTACCCCACTCAACAAGAAATAAATGAAGCACATGGTGGGTCCATGGAGTGTTGACTAACTCCTTTTGGGTGTCCCCATGGAACAATAAAATAATAAAATATATTAATCCTTTGACTTTGTGCCTCCTTGAGGAAATCATGAGCCTCCCAAAAGCTCCAGAAAATAATATAAAAATGCCCAAAAATAGGTGTGGGCTCAATCAGGTGCTGCAACTGCTGGAGAAGGTGTGGAGGACATCACTCTCATCATTATGACTCATCCCATGTCATTTCCTTGCCTCAGTAGCCCAAATCGATTTCTTCAATAGCCATTTAATCATTTTTTAATCTGCCTCGAGAAACGTGAACCTGCAAAAACAGCCTCCTAGGGTGCCTACGTTGTCAAATTGATCTTACCAGACTCTCTGGGATAGGGGTACTATGGTACAAACAAGTGGCTGCACCCCCTATGCCCATACAACGCCCTAGGAGATCCAACTGAAACATCTCCCTGTTCAGACATATCAACCTATGAAGAAAAACTGCATCAAAAAGGCAGAATGAGCGTGATCATATCTGCAAGTGCCCAGAAATGGAAATAAACTGTCTCATTAGACTCAGAGAGTCCCAATCTATCTAGGGTATATACTCATACCTCTCACAGGTCTCTACCTTATCATCAACCATATCCAATAAACAATATAATCATCTGTAAATGATCAGACACCAATAATAACTCAGACTATCATCCATCTACTACAAGTGTTATAAGGCTAATATATGCTCTATAGCTCATTCAAGCAACAATCACAACAAGTAGCAGTCATTTCACTGGCGGTACATCAACCAATACATATATAAGGCTTTATTTATTATTACTCACACTTAGACTTTCAGGACTATACTCACTTCATAATTGTAGTCAATTTGCTAGTGAAGGGTGAAGGATGAAATTGACAAGGCTAAGGCAAAGGATGACTTCCTACTTAACATCATGACACTTTCAATATGGAAAGGGAATACTCACTATAACCAATGCCGGACAAACAACAACACAGGGAATGGCACCGCCTCACAAATGGTTGAGTTGTTTAGAGAGTGCTTATTCAACTTAGGCATCATGACTACATCAAGCTTGATCTAGTTTCATTAGGATCATCAATTTTATTTCCATGGTCTTTTTGGCCTATATGACCCTTTAGGACTTCACCAGTGCTTAAAAGCACAGCTAATCGTAGTTTTCATCCAGGACATATTTATTTTATAAGGTCAACAATATTTGGATATAACATATTTTTAACCATTGCTTTTTTGGACATTTTCTTATACCCTTCAAGAGGTATTTTAGCATTTCATTGCTCTTGCCCTCTTTACATATGTTAAGAAACACAGTTTTAGCATTTTCATTTTCCATGGGCGCATACATAACACTTTCCAATAAGCAGCACATGAGCTTTCAATTTTAGCCAACAACATCTCAAGTGATAAGGGGGAGTTCTGCACAGTGCCAAACATCGGGACAACCAACCAGAATGATTTAGGCATACTATCCAACTTACCAAAGGCAAGTTCTGTCACCAACTCAGAGTTGAGACACAATATAAACAGGGAGGCTTGTCCAACAAAGGATCTAGCGGGGGAAAAGGTCCTCCATGCCATAAGTCAAGAAGTCAGTCGGTTCGAAAACTAAACTGGAAGGTAATGGATGGGTGGAGATAGTGAATGATGAAGCCAACACTAGCAAGCCAAAACACTGGTGGGAATGACTACCTCTATTATCCCTAGGGAGGGTAAAACCAATGAGTATAGATTAGGAACTTTAAAGTCAAAGTAGGGACATCAATACATAAATATAAATACATCCAAGTCCATATTATTATGACTGCCAAATCATGACACTACATGTTAATACATGTCACAAAGATGAGTATAAGAGCAATGATAACCATAACACAATATAAAAAGCTGAGTCATAATCATGCATATAATCCATCTGAAACATCATCTGTCCAATGAGAAAGCACTGATATAAAACTGGGCATCAATAACTGCTCTATAATGACTAAATGGCTACATGGGTCCTCAGATCTGAGTGTCCTGAGACTCAGTCCTGACATGGGAGAGTACAATAGTCCACCAATACAATAATGATCCGTCAAAACTGCTCATCTCAGCATCTCATATGTAAGAGGTCTGGCTGAAAAAAGTACTGTGTCATAAAAATAGAATATTGTAGCCTGGCTACTATATATGTGATAACAAAGGTGTGGAAGGTAAGTATTATTTTATTTTTTATTTTATTTGTCACACAAACCCTTCTTCAAACTTCACCCTTACCATTAAAAATGGTTTTAGGGTTACCATTAAGCCACTAGGGCTTCCAAGGATGTGCCATGTGCAAGAGCATCATGGGCGGCAACCTTGTCATCAAATGGTAACATGGACCATTGCCAATTTCAACATCAAGCCATCAAGTGTGCCTTATGTTATCACCCGCCTTGTAGTTGCCTACTTGAGGTGGATCCAAAATGGATGGTAGAGGGGCAAGCAAGCAAAGGGTGGAACCATGACTGCCTAGACTCCCAAATGGATGGTTGTCACGCCAATCAAGGCAACCTTCACTTTAGGTTATCCTAATCCAGGACAACGATGGGGGAGACCCGGATCTGCTCCCGACAGGAGAGATCAAACCTAGACACTAGAAGAAGATCAGATGGGGCTTAAGGGTACTTTAGGTGTAAGGTGAATGGGAACCCTAGCTCTAGGGTTTAGGTACTACCAACTGTCTTGGGACACATAACTATAACAGGGAAAGCACGAACAAAGTTGGGACTATCCAGTACCTAGAAATCAGACTCAGTAAAAGGTGTTTGAGCTATCAGTGAATGTTGGTAGATGGAAAAGGTTAAGAGCCTAAGGGCAGCGCTAGCTTGGAGATCAGTGCTTTGTATGCATTGGGCAATGGAGTCAGCAGTAAGACAATGTTTCAGGAAACCCACTTGGGAAACACCTTGATCTACGAACCCAGAAAGCAATTGGTCTGAAAAAGCCAAGGTACAGGAAAACCCGCTCAGTAGATGGCTAGCGCTAGGGCCTAGGAAGACAAATCTGAAGTTTTAGGGGGTACCGAAAGGCTGATGGCTCAGCGTTGAGGATGAGAAGAGATCAGGGAGACCTGCCCAAATCAGGAAAACAGCAGAAAAATCAGATCTAGAAAAGTCAAAATCTGATGATGGGGCTAGGAGACTGAAAACTGATTTTGCAGATCTAGGGCAAACCAGGAGGAATCAGCTTAGCATTGAGGGTGTTCTAGGATGATTGGGACCCGATCTATCAGCCTATCATGTCAGATTTCAGAAAAACCTACTTCCGGAAAAGGCCAATTTTCAGTGAGGGCGCTAGGGCAGTTTCAGTCTATTTTTCAGATCCCGGCCAAAATGTTGAGCCTCTTGACAGCGTTGGGGTTGATTTGGACTGCCCAAGACCCGATCTATCCGTCTGTGAAGTCAAAAATAAGAAAAACTCAAAACCCTAGCAGGTCAATTTTTAGTGGGGGATTATGCAGTTTTCTGCTGAAAAATCAGATCTAGGTCAATCTATGAGGAATTTGACCAGAATTCGAATTGATTTAGTTAGGGGGATTCCCGATCTATGAAACCCAGAAATGGTTTGGCAAAAGATCGAACGGTTCCCTGATTATTTGATTTTTTAGTTTTTTATGGTTTAGGAGTTTTTAGAAAAATAGTTAAATTTCAGCAAGGTACAATGGAATAAGATCAGAAAAGAAAAACTTACCTGTGGATCTTTCCTAGATAAGCTTGTAGAAGTCTGTAACAGTGACAATCCTAGCTATCCCGATCAATCCTGGAAGATCCCTATGATTTCTATGGCATATGCAAGCTCTAAGCCATCAAAGCGCCCCTTACCCTGCATGAGCGAACGTCAACCATATCAGATTTGCACATACTAAATAAAGAAATTGAATGCTATAAGACAGTAAAATGAAGTAATCATAGATCGCAATGAAACTAATGAAAACACCCTGATCCAAGACGAAGAGAACCTAGCGAGTTGAGGCCCCCCTACAAAAACGCTCCAGCCAAAACGCCCTCCTATAGACAAAACAATTATAGCCACGAAAAAAATAGATCTCACGAGAATTTCCACGATGCTAGTAAGCTGAAGACAAGCTAATCACCATTTGAGCACATCAGATGCAAAGCAAATCCA
>LPNX010691346.1:320618-333541 GCA_001517045.1 Pseudotsuga menziesii
GGGTCTCCCAGAAAGCTCCAGAAAATATATAAAATTTGCCCAAAAATAGGTGCGGGCCCCATAAAATGCTGAAATTGCTGGAGAAGGTGTGGAAGACATCACTCTCATCATTGTGACTCACCCCATGCTATTTCTTTGCCTCAGTAGCCCAAATCGATTTCTTCAATAGCCATTTGATCATTTTTTAATCTGCCTCGGAAAACACAATACTACTAAAACAGCCTCCTAGGGTACCTGCGTTGTCAAATTGAGCCCTCCAAGCTCTCTAGGATAGGGGTACAATGGTACAAACAAGTGGCTGCACCCCCCTATTCCCATACAACACCCGAGGAGATCCAACTGAAACATCTCCCTGCTCAAACAAATCAATCTGTGAAGAAAAACTGCATCAGAAAAGCAGAATAAGTCTGATCACATCTGTAAATGCCCGGAACTGGAAATAAACTGTCTCATTGAACTCAGAGAGTCCCAATCCATCAAAGTTGTATACTCATACCCCTCATAGGTCTATGTCTGATCATCAATCATAACCAATAAACAATATAACCATATGTGAATAATCAGACACCAATAATAACTCAGAATAGATCAATCTGCTGCAAGTGTTAAGAGGTTAAACCATGCTCTACAACTCATTCACGTAACAAAATCAACAAGTAGCATTCATTTCACTGGCAGTACATCAACAAATACTTATAAATATCAGGCTTTATTTATTATTCCTTAGACTCAGACTTTCAGGACTATACTCATTTCATAGCTGTAGTCATTTTGCTAGTGAAGGACGAAAGGTGGAAATGACAAGGCTAAGGCAAAGGATGACCTCCTACTCAACATCATGACACTTTGGACAAGGAAAAGGACAAACTCACTACAACCAATACTGGACAAGCATCAATACAAGGAATGGCAGTGCCTCACAGATGGATGAGTTGTTAAGAGAGTGCTTATTCAACTTAGGCATCATGTCTACATCAATTTTGATCCAAGTTCATTAGGATCACATTTCATTCTGTGGCCTTTTGGCCTATATGAACCCTTTGGGACTTCACTAGTGCTTAAAAGCACAGCTAATCGCAACTTTCATCCGGGACAAATTTATTTTAATAAGGTCAGCAATTTTTGGATATGGCATATTTTAAACCATTGCTTTTTTAGACCTTTTCTTATACTCTTCAAGGAGTATTTTAACATTTCATTGCTCTTGCCCCTTTTACATATGTTAAGAAACACAGTTTTATAATTTTCATTTTTCATGGGCGCATATTCAATATTTCCAATATAAGCAGTACATGAGCTTTCAGTTTTAGCCAACAACATCTCAAGTGACTAGGGGGAGTTTTGCACAATGCCAAACATCGGGACAACCAACTAGAATGATTTAGGCATACAATCCAACTTACCAAAGGCAAGTTCTGTCACCAACTCAGAGCCGAGACACAATATAAACAGGGAGGCTTGTCCAACAAAAGTTCTAGCGGGGAAAAAGGTCCTCCATGCCATAAGTCAAGAAGTCAGCCGGGTTGAAACTAAAATTGAAGGTAATGGATAGGTGAAAACAATGAATGATGGAGCCAACACTAGCAAGCCAAAACAATGGTGGGAATGACTACCTCTATTCTCCCTAAGAAGGGTAAAACCAATGAGTATAGATCAAGAACTTCCAAGTCTAAGTAAGGACATCAATACATAGTACAAGATACAACCAAGTCCATATAATTATGATCGCCAGATCATGATACCACAAGTTAATACATGTCACAAGAATCAGTATAAGAGCAATAATAACCATAACACAATATAAAATGCTGAGTCATAACCATGCAATATAATCCTATCTGAGACACCATCTGTCCAATGAGAAAGAACTGATACAAAATTGGGCATCAATGACTGCTCTGAAATGACATAAATGGCTACATCGGTCCTCAAATCTGAGTGTCCTGAGACTCAGTCCTGACATGGGAGAGTACAATAGTCCACTAATATAATAATGATCCATCAAAATTGCTCATCTCAGCATCTCATATGTAAGAGATCTAGCTGAAAAAAGTACTGTCTAAAAAATAGAATATGGTAGCCTGGCTACTATATATGTGATAACACCTTCATACCACAATGTATGTGGGTGCCAACATCTTCAATGTGTCCTAGGTTTTGTAGGTCATTAATTGTCATGTCCACACACACAATATCTTCACCCCTCCTTCAAGGGTACAAGGATCATCATCAAGTGCAAATAAGTGTGTCCAAGTATCCAAGTGCCATCATATGTGTGTGGGTGCCTTCATCATGCCATCTAACCATGTCAAGTGCAAGTAGTGGACTCCAAGACCATACCAAGGGCATCAAGGTCATCATCAAGGGTTTTAGCCTCCAGGTGACTTCATCAAGTCATCAATGACCACATCATCTCCATCAAGTGTACAAGAACCATTAAGCGATCAAGTGTGGGTCCAAGGGATTAATCAAGGCTTCTTCATGAAGCAAGAGAATTATTGGGCTTCTTTAACCATATCAACCACACCAGGAGATCTCCAAGGGTCAAGATCCATCATGACATCACCTGTGGGGTTGCTAGGCCTTCTTTTAGGGTACCGTGACACCATCAGAGCATGAATACCACATAATGGGTCATTAATGCTTCTCCAACCCATCTAGGGATTCTCCATCGTCCACAAAGGATTTAGGACCATCTCCAGGGTCTTTAGCACCATCAACAGGGTCTTCAGCATCTTCAACAAGGTGGTGGCATCAAGATCCAGCCTTGTGGGTACAGGGACCTTGTCAACTGGATACAAGGCGCTTTAAGGCACAAACCCACTCTGTAAGGGGTCCAAGGCACTGCAAGTTGGACTTGGTGGCATCAATGACAACCTGTGGGGCCACTGCAAGTCCATGTTGGCATCAATGACAATTTCATCAACATATTTGACCCCTCTTTGACCATTAGAACACTGTTTTATGCTTGAAGAAGGGGTATGTTATCAACTATTTTGTACAATAGTTGAACTTCCTATTGAGCTGCCAGTTATTGAGCATGATGAATGCTCATCTCCAAAGTTTAGAAATTCAGTGTGCTCCAGAGTTAGCCAGTCTTTGGCTAGCGTTTTTATTTTTTGTAAATACATGTAAATACCCCATTGGGAAAATTGTAAAAAATGTCCTAGCATTTAATTTTTTATAAAAGGCTCGGCTTCCTGAACTTAAGCATCAAGCCGACTATCCCAGAGTGTTTTTTCCCTTGGTTATTATTGGTTGTTGAACAAACGACTAATAATTTCTGAGCTTTTCACTCACACCTCCAAAGTTGGGTTAGTTGTCTTGGTGTTTCGACCTTAGGAGGTTATTAGAGCCTCCGTGTCAGTGTTTTTCAGCGTGCTAGGCATTTGAATTGAGTCGTATGAACATGTACTAGGTCCCCCTAGAGTTTCGTTGGATTCCGAGAAAAATATTTTTTTTTCCGTTTTTTAAGCCATTTTTAATGGTTTAAATGGAAAAATTCAAAATGTAAAAAAATTGTGATCCGGAGTCGATTTTCGGTGTGGTTGGGCTCATTTTCAAGCCCGAAGCAACAGCTTTACCCCAGAGGCCATTTTCACTATGTTTTAGCTAGCTGAAGCATTCCGGAAGTCATCATTCGGCTAACTAAGCTTCAGAATAGCATTTAAATGCTAAATTTGGATAAAATGCACTAAAGTCCAAATATTAAAAAGTCAAAAATCAATATTTTTTAAGTGGGAAGTGACTTGGCATGTGGGTCCCCATTAACTTACGACCCTCTTCCACATGATATGAGTTAGAACTTTGGTTTAAAATTGAAGTTTGAATTAATATAAAAAGAGGATGACGTAAAGGTGAAGGGACTCACGCTTATGTGGTAGTAATGAGTGGGATTGGGGGACCCATCCACTTAAAGAATTAAATTAATATTTTAACCATGTTATAGTTTTGCATGCATGTGAATTATTTAAAGGAGAGTTTACTGTTAATTTTATCTTTTCTGATTTATTTGTTGATTTAATCAATCCGACCGTTGCTGTCCCGAGTACCTGAAAGGTGAAAGAGACTCTTCGGTCGTCATCTAAACAACTCATTGTTACGTCTCTAATAAAATAAACCAAGACTCCTTCCCCGTATGCTCTACACCGCTGCAGCTTGTCTGATCAATTGGCTGTATCTCAAAAGGGATACAAGCTACTAGATTTAATAGGAAAATCCACACAAGTCATTTTCTCTAGAACTCAGGAGGTTGAAGAAGGTAAGCACTACAGAGTCAAGGGGCTACGCCAAGCAGGTTCATCCTCACCCTGTTGGACACTCGGTATTACCGCTTTAGCACTCAGTTCGAAGGGATTTGACTTGTTGGGCCAAACCCACAATTAACCCATGCCCTTAATTATTCATTTAATAATCTAAAATTTATCAACCGAGACACTGCAATACTTTCACTGAGACTACACTAGCAACCCACATTTGCAAGCACTCTTTTCATTTTGGCACTGGTCTATTCTGTTCTTTTTGCATAAGTGAATAACGCAATGTGTCATTGAATATTGTGTATCTGATTTGAGTTAAAGTGTTGCTAAGGTTAAATCTTGTTTGCAGTAATTGGTAATCTTTAATTTCATCCATTTCATATTAACTCCTAGATTTAGTCTTTTCTTTCGTAGACTAAAAACCATAGATTTTCTTCTAATAGGGACCACCCCCCTTGGCTTCGTTAGGATTTAGCCTAAACGAAGGAGTTGGGATCACTTGAAAGCACCTGGCTCTTTGATTGCCCCCAAGGCCACACCTTTCCCGCTTGGGAAACAATAGTCCAATAGATTTCTGTTGATGGTGTGCATTCGACGAACAATAGGGTGCACCCTCAAAAATATATTTTTAATAAATTTTCCATCACCTTTTTGGAAGTGCATTCAATGGCATCTAGAATCTTAGTGTTTAGTGCTAATTATCTAAGTGAAAGAAAGCCAAGAGGAGCTAGGGAGTTTTTGCAATTGGCCTCCTTGTGTCATAAACCTCAGTCAAAAAATGCATCAACTAATCTTTACTAAAATCCTCCTTTGGAAAAAGTTTCATCATGATAAAGTGTCACATGTGTTGGTGTTGAATTTTAGCATTAGCATGTATTCTTTAATTTTTGCAGACTGTAAGATAACACTAAGACAAGTGCAGTAGATATATCAAAACATCAACACACATGAACACAAGATGTTTTCACGGGGAAACCTTTAAAGGACAAAAACCTCAAAAGCATTAGTAATTCATCCCTTAAATGAGATGACTGAGTTTGCAATCTCAAAATTCTGAGACGAATGTTCTTCAATAATTGCCAAACCCTAACAGGCTTGAAACATTCCAAACCCTAGCACAATTTGACCAATAATTTGTCAACAAGACAAATCTTACAGAAAAAACTGAATTAGGGGTTTATGCCCAGAATTCCTCAGTTGTTGCCCGGAGTGATGCGTGAATCAATCTGGGTCACCCAAGGTAGGTTTGTTGCTGCCCGAATCTCCTTTTGTTGTAAGGGATCAAAACTAGTGTTGTCCGAACTGAGGAAATAGACTGCTCATGAATTGCAAAGGCTACCTAGAACTGTGTTGTAACAATCCGAGAGAGGAGACAGGTTTCCCGAAGGTGAAAATAGACTGCCCGAAACTCAAACAAGCTGCCTAAACGAAGAGACTAGTTGCCCGAATAATCTGAAGGTGCCCGAGATCAATTCACAGCTGCCCGACATGCTGCCCGTGAAGATGTAATGGGCGTTTTGATAAAAAGGGAATAACTGAGGACTAATAGCACTAGGAGTAGAAAGGTACATCAATTCAATATTATTAAGTCGTCAGTGTAGTGAGAAGGTCATCAGAGTTCATATCGTAAAGCATGCAGAGCATGTAAGCCTTATTTCTTCAGTGTTAAAGTCAACATGAAATTAGAATTGCATGCATGCAAAAGTGAAGCGTAAACCCTGAAAGTGACATGCAAACCCTAAAGTACATGCTATTCTATTTAAGAAGGGTTATTGGACCAAAAAGATTATCTATTGTTATTGCTAATTGATTTTAGAGTTTCGAGCAATAGCACAGCGTGCAGCCGCGACAGTTGGGATTGGATACGGTGTCTTCAGCTAGGGAGGGTTCGGCAGTGAGATATCTGCCCTAGTCCCTTATTGGGATAGATCATCCAAGTTTATCCATTGCATCCATCATATACTACAGTATTCGGAGATCCAACACATTCCGAAGAGTTATTAGCAGATCCATGTTTGCAGCCGGAAGTAGCAGGGAAAACACATAAGGGTTCGCTGGGACCACAAAACCCAGTCTTTCCTCCACATGTCAGCTTCCTCTTTCTCAGCAGGCCTATCCTATGGTATGCAGTGATTATCAGCCATCAGTTTGCTCACCTAGAGCAGCTATCAGCCAAACAGATCAGTTGGGGGCATGAGCAACAAAACTACTAATCAATTCGCTAGGGCACTTAGAGGCAGCCAAACCTCCGCATGTTCCAGGCCATCTCTTTGGCATCAGCAGACAGAAAAGCTCAGAAAGTTTCAGCCCGAATGGACCTCTCCTCCTACAAAAACGTCACCTTCAGTCTGGAGGGTTTTTACGGTACTGCGGAGTGGTAACACCGGAGGAAAAGAGCATTATTAGACCACCCATCCGGATCCTTATGCATGCAGCTATCTCTGGAGTCATTATCAGCCAGAATATTAGTGGTAAATGTTAATTTCTCTCTGCAAAACCCTAACACTAATTCAGCTATATTTTAGGGCATTTTTGCATGGTGAGTTTGCATGCACAATTATTTTGCAAATTTGTATGAGATTGAGTGTGTGAGTCAGCACTATCATAGAACATTAGAGAATATCAGTATTTGGAATATTACAGTGGTATCAGAGCATGTTCCTGGCCAGCTGTGGGCATGCAAAAGTGTAAATGAATTCAGAAAACCCATACAACATTACTTACCGGAGACAGAGGTTTAGAAACAATGATAGAGGAGAAGAGGAGTTAGAGGACATAGAGTTGGGGGACAGAGAGTATCAGTTCGGAAAGGGCAAAGAAACAATGGCCGATGATCATAAAACAACTTTCAACAGTCTCGTATCAGCCATAAAAGAACTCACTACTGGGCAAAAAGAAATGATGAGTACCTTCAGGCAAATGACTGAGAAAAATGGGCCCACCCCACAAAGTCCCTTGTTTCCCAATATTGATAGGGTATCCACCAGTAGTAGTGGGGAGCACTTACATACCAACATGCAGAGCCATCCCCATATATACAACAAGCCTTCTCGACCTACCATGCCTCAATTCTTAAATAGTCCAGTTGCAGTGCCTCTAGCACAAGTAGAACCAGAAGAATCCATGAGTGCCTATCTGAGAGAGTATAGAGCTTTAGGAGATGACTTCCATTCAGCCATGACCTTCACTGACTTCTGCCACTTTAAAAGTAAAAACAAACCCAGAGCTTACAATAGGCCATTCACCTAGAACTATGAGTTACAACGCATCATAGGGAAACTGACTATCCCTACCTTTGAGGGTACCCGAGGTGGCCCAGCCTGGAATTGGGTGCAGAAGTTGGATACATACTTCTAGCTCAACCCCATGATTGAGACAGATGCCATTAAATTGGCTACTTCGCATTTGGATGGAGAAGCCCATGAGTGGTGGTACCACGGGTTAGTGACATTGGGTCACAATACCATCACATTGTACCCAGATTTTACACAGAGACTCATTGAGCGGTTTGATCGGAAGGACCCTGAGGTATACTTTAGAGAGATGGCACAACTCAAGCAGACAGGTAGTGCAGATGCATTTATTTCAGAGTTTTAGAGGATAGCAGTACATGATGAGGATGTGCATGAGGAGATAGCATTAGAGTCATCTTGTGAGTCTAGCGACACAAGCACATTCCCTAGTCGGATTGTGGACACGCTGTGTGATAAGTTGGAGTTGGTACACTCTTCATCACCTACAGCAGGGGCCCAGACAGTTATCACAGGCGAAATACATGAGGTACAAGACAATGAGCACAACAGTCGAGACAGTAGACAGTGAGCAGTCACACATGGAGGTTAGGGAGAGTTTATATAGTCATGAGATAGAGCTTCCAGATGAGAGTCATCGAAAGAAGATTGAACGTGTTAAAGAAAGCATTCTAGCAATGAAAGAGAGGACCAAGATACTTCGGAACACCATATTACAGCAAGATGTTGAGCTTACAGCTCTTCGAGTTGTATGTGCCGAGTCAGCAGTCAGGCTTTCTAGTATTGAAGAGCAGTTGGATTACTTGATGAGGCAGTAAAAGAAACATACTATTGCATTTCAAAACAGTCTTCTTTAGGAGTACATAGACAAGGCTTGCGGTAGCTTGAGTTCACATTTACATAATGGCGGATGGTTTTTACAAGTTGGCCAGGATCAAGAAATTGGGCAGCAGTATATGAACTATCCAGTTGAAATCAGAAGGGTAGAATGTCAGCTTGGTAAGATTATTCCTTGTGATGGTGCTTATGGACGAGGTTCTTTTCGAGGGTTGGATTGGAGAGAGATTAAGAGTTGGTGTCCTATTGAGTGGGCGATTCTTGAGAAGACATTCCTAGCCAAGGGTATAGTCCCACAAGATCCTTCAGATAATTGGGATGAAATATGCATAAGTTTGCATTGGGATCCAAGTGGGAGACCTTATGAGGGGTGGATTCTATGTTTACTGATGGTGTTACTTGGGAGTTTTCAGGATGCTCCTTGTGTCGATACTATGCAGGGTAGCGGTGGATGCATTTTGACCTTTGCAATTCTCAGATTGATTTGGGACCCTGGAATGACAATGATTGATAGTTTAGTGATTGCTAGAGGATGCTTTCAGGAGGTCTCTTTTGATGGTTCCTTGTTTACACCATGGTTAGTCACTCTACTTATAGGAGGCTTCCATGGGACATTTTGTGATGGTACCGTGCAGTGCAATGCTTTGAGCAGAGGGTGCTACAGATCTCCTAGGATAATGTGGGACCCTGGGATCATCCCAGGATTCAGTTGGTTCAGTTGATTGATTGTGGATTTGCGTTGGCATTGCTTGAGGACAAGCAATCTTTGGCGAGGGAGGACTGTAATGTTCTGTTTTGATAAAAAGGGAATAACTGAGGACTAATAGCACTAGGAGCAGAAAGGTACATCAATTCAATATTATTAAGTCATCAGTGTAGTGACAAGGCCACTAGAGTTCATATCGTAAAGCATGCGGAGCATGTAATCCTTATCTCTTCAGTGTTAAAGTCAACATGAAATTAGAATTGCATGCATGCAAAAGTGAAGCATAAACCCTAAAAGTGACATGCAAACCCTAAAAGTACATGCTATTCTATTTAAGAAGGGTTATTGGACCAAAGAGATTATTTATTGTTATTGTTGATTGATTTTAGAGTTTCGAGCAGTAGCACAGCATGCAGCCGCGGCAGTTGGGGTTGGAGACGATGTCTTCAGCTAGCGAGGGTTCGGCAGTGAGATATCTTCCCTAGTCTCTTATTGGGATAGATCATCCAGGTTTATCCAGTGCATCCATCATATAATACAGTATTCGGAGATCCAACACATTCCGAAGGGTTATTAGCAGATCCATGTTTGCAGCCAGAAGTAGCAGGGAAAACACAGAAGGATTCGCTGGGACCACAAAAAACAGTCTTTCCTCCGCATGCTAGCTTCCTCTTTCTCAGCAGGCCTATCCTACGGTATGCAGTGATTATCAGCCATCAGTTTGCTCACTTGGAGCAGCTATCAGCCAAACAGGTCAGTTGGGGGCGTGAGCAACAAAACTGCTAATCAATTCGCTAGGGCACTTAGAGGCAGCCAAACCTCCGCATGTTCCAGGCCATCTCTTCGGCATCAGCAGATGGAAAAGCTCAGAAATTTTCAGCCCGAACGGACCTCTCCTCCTACAAAAACGTCACCTTTAGTCTGGAGGGTTTTTACGGTACTGCGAGGCGGTAACACCAGAGGAAAAGAGCATTATTAGACCACCCATCCGGATCCTTATGCATGCAGCTATCTCTAGAGTCATTATCATCCAGAAAATCAGTGGTAAGTGTTAATTTCTCTCTGCAAAACCCTAATTCAGCTATATTTTAGGGCATTTTTGCATGGCGAGTTTGCATGCACAATTATTTTACAAATTTGTATGAGATTGAGTGTGCGAGTCAGCACTATCATAGCACATTAGAGAATATCAGTATTTGGGATATTACAAAAGATAAATACTGACTGACATTTCTGTTGATGGTTATAGGGTTGCTCATAAGTCTGTTTTGCTGCCCGAAGAGGAGAGTGAGACTGCCCAGATGCCCTAGGGTGATGCCCTAGCTCTGCCCTTCATATGCTCCTACTAGCCGTGAACAAGGAGAGTAATACCCTAGCTATAACTGTTGCTTAACATGAGTCAAAAGGAGTGATGCCCTAGCTAGCAACAACCGCCATGCTAGGGTACAAATATGAAGATCACCAAAAGCTTGAGAAAACAAAGACCAGCAAAAAAACTTCAGTGGAGCAGCTCATATGATGATGAAGAAGTGTGTTGTACAAATGAAATGGAATTAATCTTTTTTTATAGGCTTTTAGTCACTTGGATGTGGACCTTACACATAAGAATAAAATAATAGGATTTTATTCTTTTACTTTTTGACTATTACCTTTAGTGGTACTAAAGGCCTTTTTGTATTTTCACTTTGACTTCTTAGTGATCCAAGGTTCCTTATGTATTTTTTACTTTTACCTTTTAGCATTCTTCAAGGGCCCTGTGGTCAATGCAAGTGGTCATAGGGATCCTTCATGCCCACTAAAAGTACATCATCATAAATAGGGAGAATTACTAATGCTTTTATCTCAAAATCCTTGTGCCACCAAGATCTGGTACTAGGTGTCTTAACCAAGGATAGCTAATCCTTGGAGAAGGTCACAAAGCCCACATATCGAGGGTAGGAGTGCCTCACATGCCCAGACTCGATCTAGGGCATATAGTGATGTCCTGGTAACTGACCAAGTGCCTCAGCCCTAGGCTGCATCATTTGACTCAATGTCAAATACTTGGTAACCTAAGTCACCTGACACGGGGACACGGGACACGAAGGACACGAAAATACGAGAGTCCGACACGGACACGGTGACCCCCGGAATCAGGACACGTAGGATACGTTTTATATACATATATATATATATTTTTTTAATATATATTAAAATTTAAAAATATAGACATATAGATCCAAAAATATTTAGAAACTAGAACATTTGCAAATATTCAATAGAAATTAGAATAAAAACACATTAATGATTAGTAATTACACATTTGTCATTCACAAGTCACGATTCACAACACATTTGTCATTCACAAATCACAATGAGACACATAGATGCATGTCGGAACCATATTTCTCATTAAGTCATCAAAATCAAAATGTATACTATGTACATATATGTCGAAATGCCACTGGGCATTGGCAAATGCCAAATAGATTAAAGTCTAATAGTAAATACAAAAAGGGGTGGATCAAGATGCGAGAATATCATATGTCAGACTGTCAGTAGTCCTCCTCCATGCCTGAATCAACATCAACATACTCATCACTGCCCTTGCGCCTGCCCTGATCCTCATCCTCCTCCTCTCTGCCCATCTGATGATCTGCATCTGCTGCTGTGGAGGATGACCCCTCCATACGATCACTTACACTATCATCAAAAGTGACCGGCTCTAGCACTGGATCATTAAGATCCATGTTGGCTAATGCCAACTCAATACTGCTGTCCAAACCCATATCATCAGGAAAGACATCCCACATCTTTGTCTTTCCCTTCACCCACTCCTCCCTCTTCCTGTAAATAAGACGAAGGTTGGAGTGCACATACACCATTGACTCTGCCCTGGACTGCTCAAGCCTAATCTTTTTCACACTGTACAAGTTCCCATATGTGCTCCAATTCCTCTCACAACAAGAGGATGATGTAACTTGAGAGATGATCCTCAAGGCTAACTTCTGTAGAATAGGGGATGTTGCCCCATGAGTTGCCCACCAAGCATAGGGTTTCTTACCCCCCCTATCTCTAAGCACATCATAGCCTCCAAATCTCCCAATGCCAGTGGAAAAATCTACAAAGCCCTCCTCCGCCTCCTCAAGCATGTCGCTATCCTGAAATAGCCGTCTAAGTGCTATCTTTTTCCCATGTGCAATCTCTGCATCCATGTGAGGAGGGACTCTGTGTGAGGCCCCCGATCCACCAGTGAGCCACTCCTGAGTGTAGAACTTGGGGTTCAAGGAGTGGGCCAAGCAATGAAAAGGTGTGCAATTCTTATCCCACCTGGAGATAAGAATATCCCGAATAATGGTCCATAAGTTCTCTGCCGGTGTCCCATACTCGGGACACTCATTCTCCATGACAATGGACCTCATGGACTCAATCATGGAATCCCACCCCTCATAAACCTCTGCTAGGATGGGCTGGTCCGTGTCTGCAAACCGCAACAAAGAAATGATTGGCTCCATGATCTTAATGCTAAGATCTACCGTGTCCCACCAACCATCATCTAACACCCTGTCCTTCACCTTTTGTGAAGCAGCCTGATCCATCCTTCTCCAAAAAGCCCAAAACTCTGAAATCACCATGGACCCAAGAGCGTTTTTGACCTCCCTCAACCTCTTCAGCATGATGAATGAGGAAGCAAATCGAGTATCTGCAATCTTTAGCAATGAAAGCTGTGTACTATTTGTAGATGGTGAGGGCATTTGTGTGGTTTTGTACAAAGTTACGGATATGGCATGCATCCTCAATAAGGGTGCCAATCCATGTCACATCTGAAGCAATGGATTTCAGTGCTAAATTCAAGGAATGGACAATGCAAGGTGTCCAAAAAACCTGTAA
>LPNX010691346.1:333654-448116 GCA_001517045.1 Pseudotsuga menziesii
GATAGAAGAAAAATGCAATGGTAAGGTCTACCTCTTATCGCGCCTCTTGTTGGAAAATCCTATCCATTGGACCACCTGTAGATTGCCTCTTTCTTGTTTGATAAGTATCTCCACGCCCATGAATGCTAGGTGGAAATGGAGTCTTGGTGCTAGAGGACTTCCTCAAAAATGGAAGAGGATCATCCTCTTTTTTCTTGCTTGCTGCTACCACCTTCCCTAAGCCAACATTATCCTCTCTTTCCATATCCCTCCTTTGGTTAGCAGTCACCGCTTTGCATGAAGAAATCCCACAAGAAGGAAAGGCCAACAAATGGCCCTTAACCCGGAAATATGTGCTCATGAACTCATGGTTGCAAAAATTGCGTCTCCAAGACACATTGCCTCCCCCACCAAGCTTTGCCCCGGGCCCATCTTTCCTTGTCACATACTTCCACAAAGGGTATTTTTTTTCTTGGGCTTGTTGTCTTGCTAAAACAGGGTTTTAGCATGAGCTCCACTAACAGCCGATGGAGCACTTGACGGAGGAGGAGAACCGGTTGTGCTTGGTGGAATAGGAGGGGAGGCCCTAGATGGTGCATTTCTCCCTTTCCTTTGACCCCTACCTCCTGCCCTAGCTGATTGAGACATTCATTTTCTTGTGTGATGGTTGAGCTTGCAATCTTCTCCACAAATCCACCGGAATGCACTTGGAACCGCTTGAAAACAATGGATAGCCTTCAAATCTCCTTCAAAACTCCTTCACCTGCACATAAAACTCACTCTCAATCAATTGCTTCCTTTCAAATGACAAAAAGAAAGACAAAAATTTGAATTTAAGTAAACCCGGCTGTCTTTTTCCGCCGGTCACGTGTCCTGTTTTCGGGATTCGTGTCCTGTTTTCGGGACACGCTGCATTTTCGTGTCCGATTCGATTTTTTAACATGTCCTGTTTTCGGATTCGTCTGGAAGACGAATCGGGCACGTGTCCGATTCGATCCCCACGGGACACGAGGGGCCTCCAGGACGAATCCGGTTTCACCAATGGTAACTGACCAAGTGCCTCCATTCTCCCGGAGAATGGCCCTCAACCCTAGGCTGAGTCCCCCAATCCTAGACTACTTCATCTTCCTGGTAACTGACCAGGTGCCTCCATTCAAAGAATGGCCACTCAGCTCTAGGTTGAGTTCCCCCAGTGCTGGACTTGTACCACATCCTAGTAACTAACCATATGTCTCCATTCAAACAATGGCTACTCAACTCAAGGCTGAGTTCCCCTAGTGCTGGATTGGTTCCGCATCTTGGTAACTAACCAGATGTCTCCATTCAAAGAATGACTACTCAGCTCAAGACTAAGTTGCCCGAGTGTTGGACTGGTTCCACATCCTGGTGACTGACCAGATGTATCCATTCAAAGAATGGTTACTTAGCTCAAGGCTGAGTTCCTCTAGTGTTGGACTGTTCCACATCTTGGTGACTGAACAGATGTATCCATTCAAAGAATGTCTACTCATCTCAAGGCTGAGTTGCCCTAGTGCTGGACTGGTTCCTCTTCCTGGGAACTGACCAGGTGCCTCCATTCTCTAAGAGAATGGTTCTCGATGTTGCTTAGGAAAAATCAACACTCCCTCTTAGTGAGAGAGGTATTCTCTTCCATGCCAAGCTTGTCACGAAAGTACACAAACTTCATTGTTGTCAAAAGCTTGGTCGACATATCTGCAATCTGTTCGTCTATACGAATGTACTGCAACTTCAGAATGCCTCTCTGTGCTAGGTCTCTGATGAAATGATACTTCATTTCAATGTATTTCGATCTATCATGAAACACCGGATTTTCTGAAAGCTTAATGCAACTCTGATTATCACAATCAATAATTGTTGAGTCAAGCTTTCCACCGAACAGATCAGATAGTAGTTTCCTAAGCCAAACCGATTCCTTGCAGGCATCACTTGCAGCAATATACTCAGCTTCAGTTGTACTCTGTGCTATGGAACCCTGTTTCTTGCTAAATCAAGAGATCACTGCAAATCCCATACTGAAGTAGTAATCTAAAGTACTTTTCCGGTCTACTGCACTGCCAGCCCAGTCTGAGTCAGCATATCCAGTTAACATTACTCCACTGCTGGAAATATACCTAAGCCCATAGTTGAAAGTACCTCGCACATATCTGAGTACATGTTTGGCTGCTACCCTGTGTATGTGCTTTGGATTGGACATGAACTGACTCAGAGCATTCACTGTGTAACAGATATCTGGTCCTGTGTGTACGAGATACATCAGAGATCCAATGAGTTGTCGATATAGGGTAGAGTCCACATCGTGTGAACTGGTGGCTGAGTCTTGCAACTTCATCAAGTTAGTTGTCATAAGCACGCTCATGGACTTACAGTCCTGCATTCCAAATCTATGCAAGATGTCCACTGCATACTTCCCTTGTGTTAGGAATATATCGCCTGGCTTTTGCCAGACCTCTAGGCCAAGAAAATAATGCATTAGACCAAGATCCTTCATTTCAAATTCAGAGGTGAGCTCCCTCTTACACTGTGCTATCTGTTACAAACTATTTTGTACAATAGTTGAACTTCCTATTGAGCCCCCAATTATCGAGCATGATGAATGCTCATCTCCAGAGTTCAGAAGTTCAGTGTGCTCCATAGTTAGCCAGTTTTTGGCTGAATTTATTATTTTTTGTAAAATACATGTTCATACCCCTTGGGGAGATTGTAAAAAACGTCCTAGCATTTAAATTTTTATAAAAGGCTCGGCTTCCCAGACTTGGGCATCAAGCCGACTAGCCCAGAGTGTTTTTTTCCTTGGTTATTATTGGTTGTTGAACAAATGACCAATAATTTCTGAGTTTTTCACTCGCTCCTCCAAAGTTGGGCTAGTTGTCTTGATGTTTCAGCCTCGGGAGGTTATTAGAGCCTTCGTGTTAGTGTTTTTTTCATGCTTGGCATTCCGATTGAGTCGTATGAACCTGTACTAGGGCCCCCTAGATTTTCATTTAATTCTGAGAAAAAATAATTTTCTCCATTTTTTAAGCCATTTTTTAATGGTTTAAATGAGAAACTTCAAAATGTAATAAATGAATGATCTGGAGTCCGTTTTTGGCATGGTTGGGCTCATTTTCAAGCCCAAAGCAGCATCTTTACTCTAGAGGCCACTTTCACCATCAGTCGGGCAGCCAGAGCACTCTGTAAGGCAGTATTTGGCTAAAAATGCATCAAGATGGCATTTTAATGCTAAAATGGACAAATTGCGTAAAGTCCAAAAAATTAAAAAGTCAAAACCAAAGTCAAAATTGATTTTTTAAATGGTGGAGATGACATGGCATAGTCATGCGTTTCTTCTTTTAAGTGCATGGCATATAAAACTTTGGATAAAAAGAAGCTACGAATATGTTTCATGAAAGGGGTGACGTGAGGATATGGACTCACGAGTGGTGTAAAGGATGTGTGAGTGGAGCTCACGCTAGTATGAGGTGGACCCTTCACTTAATAAAACATTGTAAATTAGACCATGCCATGCGAATTGTTTGAAGCTCGTTTTAATTCGTGGGGATGATGACGTGAATGGGAGAGTTCGCACTAGCATGGAGCATGAAGTTGATGCATGCGATTGGGTGGCCACTCCCTGCATTTAAAATAAACATTATAAATTAAATCATATGGTTTATTGTCCAAGTGCTAGCGTATGAGGTAAGTGGATGACGTGAGCTAGCTCTCACGTGGTTTTTTACCATGTGCGATTTAAGGTGAAGCCATCCTTCATGTGGCAGCCCGCCGTTTAGACAGAGATCAAATCGGCGTCTTCAAAAGTGGATGTTTTGAGTGGTGGCGAATAGAGAGGGAGGTCGCCTACGAATTGAGAGGTGGCGCCTCCTCCGTGGCAGTCTCTCAAGCAAACTTAGATCGCATCCCATGATAAACTGGAGAGCGCCATCAAGGACTGCAGGTTATCCCACTCACGCCTACCTCAAGCTGGAGTTTGATTCAAATCATTGCTCCGAGTTCATGAAATCAAGGGAATTCGCCTCAAGTTTGGATCCTTGCATGCCGAGTCTATTTTAGGTCTTAGGATGTTAGTTTTTTTATAAAGAGAGCTCTTGGAGCTCTCTATAGATGGATCTTTCGTGGTAGAGTTACTCTGAGAAAATTGTATCAACAATTGCTTTGGAATTGTTAATAAAGATATTCGACTTTGGAGGTCTATGGGCTTTTAATTGTGGTGAATTCTTCATGGTTGAGGTGATATTGTCTCTAACTCCTCTCTTTCAATACTTGTATGTGTTTAATTAATTTACCAACTCAAGGCCATTGTTGGCACGGTAGAATAGCCATTTGTTGTCTCAATTTGGTTATTTATGCAAAGTAGATTAATATCTTGACGGACATGAGGAGTCAGTAATACGAAATGTTGATCTGGATTTGATTTTCCTAGCATACTAGCATATGATTTTTTGATCTCACTTCTTGTATTGAGTGTTTGTGTGTTATCAGGATTCACCAATTGTAGAAGGGTGCGAGCTCAGCTGCTTCTATCCCAAGCTTCAAACAACCATTTTTTAGTTTAACATTTTGTGACTGCAGGACCTACAGGGCTCGTTATCTCTTGCTACAAAAAAGAACGCTGGGAGCAGCTCTCTATCTTGTGTTCCATCCACAAGATAAAAACATTCTTTTGGTTACTAGTTACTACAAGAAGCCCTAAACTCCATTTATCTACCCTTTGGCTTCTTCTTTCTTGCCTTGTTTGGCTTGCCCTCCTCTTCTATGTTCGCTGCCCCATTTTTCAGTCACCTTCCTTTATTTGTTTGTTGTCCATCTTTGTCTTTTCAGCTCTCTCCTTCTTGTTGCTGTCCCATTGTTCTCTGCTGCTTTCCTTCCTGCCTTAGACCTTCTCCTTTCCACCCACTTTCCCTTTCCCTTGTTTGTTAGATCTAAGATTTGGTTAGCATCTTTAAAGTTTGCATTTCTAGCTCATTTACTAGTTTGCATCTAGTCTTCATTGTTAAGTTGCATTAGATTTCATCTAAAAAAACAAAAAGGGGGTTCAAAACTTGCATCTAGAAGTTGATTTGGCATATAGACTAGTTTGCTTCCTTGCATATAGATCTCAAATTTCAAAGTCTAGGACTTGCATTAAGTTAACTAGTTTCAATTTATTTCTTTGATTTGATTGACAATGACGGGTCTATGAGCTTTGTTGTGCTTTAGGTGATCAAAGAAGAGATCCATAAAAGACAAGAAGCAAGAAAACTTGAAGCAGAAACCAAGAGAAGAAGACACAACCAAGATTGCGAAGCCAAAAAGAACAAAACCAAGAGGAAGTTGTGAACCAAAGAAGATAATAAAAGAAAACACTCTCCTTTTGTAAAAGCCATTAAGGCTCCTTCCATTTTAACTTTTCAAGTTCTTTCAAAGGTTGAAAATCCAAAAGATTGTAACAGTTTAATAAAAATTTTGTGCATGGGGTCTTTAATCCGCCACACCCGATTTCCCCATTTGGGGAAGTCTTGTAGTGGCCTTTTTTTTGAGTGGTTTGCTAGCTTAGATTTACTTCACTAGATTGGTTTCATTTTATGCTTAGAATAGTGATTGCTATTTTAGTTCATTATTAGCATTTTAATCATTGTTTTACAATTTTTGAGCTATCACGTGATTTCATATTTATAAGCTGATTATCTATTAAAATAAACCAAAGTCTCTTGAACTTGCCATAACCCAAGTCAAGAGCACTCTCTGTCAGAGAGCATAGTTAGATTTGCATTTTCCTTGCATTAGGCATATAGAATAGTTAAAGTCTCTTGAACTTTTGTCATAAGACAAAGTCAAGAGCACTCTCTATCGGAGAGTTTAACTGTGTGCTCTAAACTTAAAATTTGCAACTCACACCCCCCCATTCTAAAATTTACTTCGTTGCTTTCCGCCACCAAGTATGCTCTGCCAACCCTAAAAAGTTGGACTTGTGCTCAAAATGGTGGTTGGATTTGATTAATCGGACAAGTGAAAACATTAATAAAACTTTCACCCCATAACCAACGAACCGACGTTGGCAATAAATACTGAGGTAGTGGGCAAATTCTTGCTAGTGACACCGAAACAAACCGTTGTCTCAGAGTTCAATCAGGCTGGTTAAGTTCCTTGGACACCTAGCCTGGAATACTAGACGATCCGACATGTCATTAAGAAGAGCCACTGAAGGTATATCTTCTGGTTGATACCTTGTGTTCTTAGCGATAATAATCAAGATCACTAAAACTTTATAAAATTTACAAAGAACACTTGCAAAATGATCTCACAAACATATTAAACGCTTATATCTTTGCATCCCAAGCACTGCAATCTTGACTCCGTTACCCATCGGATAAGGCACTGGTCTTGTGCTCATTTCATTTATATATCTGAAGTGCATATTTTATTTCATTATGGATGCATTTGCTTAATCAATCAGTTGTGTTGTCCTTAAATCATTGCAAGTATACCTTTGTTCTATTTAAATTTTAAATCTGTGATCTTTTCATCATAATAAACTCCTAAACAACACCCATCTGCATCATCATACACCAAAAACACTTAAAATACATTGAGCCATAGAAACTCTTTGTTAGGGACTACCCCCTTGGCTTCGTTAGGAGTTAGCCTAAACAGAGGAGCTAGGAGTAAGTGACAGTACCTAGCTCTGTGGAGTAGGTGACAGTACCTAGCTCTGTGCTTGCCCCCAAGGCCACACCTCTCCCACTGTCTCAAGTGGGGAGACAGATTTCAGAATATTTCTGCTGCTGGTGTGCATTCGGCGAACAACATCTTTTGGCGTTGTTGCCGGGAACAAATCTTTTTTTTCCTGGACAACCTTTGTTTATTTTTTAGTTTTTTACCTTTTTCCCCTTTTTGGTAGATTTTTAATCCAATCAGCTCCCTGAAATTAGACTTGAATCCAGCTGGCGACTCCACTGTCAGTAAACACCTCAAGGTATTCAACTAGAAGAAACTTTGAAGGTTTGCTCAATTTCATCCTCGAGCCTGAAAAGGTTTATAGGAGGAGACTGAATAAACTTGGTTCTTGTAGGATCCTTGAAGAACTTGGATCTGAGTCTGTTTCGAACATCCATATTTTGTTTCAAGAAAATTTTGAAAACTCTGAAAAATAATAACTGTTTCCTTACCACAATGAACAAGTACTTTACTCAGTTAGACTTCTCTCAGATAGCAGGTCAACCCCATGAGGTTCCTGAAAAGGCCATTGATAACCTTATCACTTTCACAGGCACTGATGCCTCTACCTCTGCTGAGCAACATCTTAGATATTTTTCCAAACACTGTGGTGCCTATGTCAGGGGTGTTGACAAACAAGAAGATGTATACATGACTCTGTTTGCTTTATCTTTGGATGGTAAAGCTGGAAACTAGTATGACAACCTGCCAAACAATTCATTCGCTACCATGGCAGCCTTCAAGACTGTCTTCCTCAACAAATTTGGCAGTAAAAAAGAACCTAGACATCTAGTGGCATCCTTAACCAGTATGAAGAAATCTGATACAAAAACCATGGATGAATTCAACAATAGGTTCATAGAGCTATCAAATTCCATCCCTGCTACTTATGCTCCTCCTGCAGCTTCCACTTTGGATTATTACATAGAAGCATTAAGTGGCAAAATCCAGTATCAGATAAGAGACAAGGATCCCACCACATTGCTTGAAGCTCAAGGTTTGGCTATCAAAATTGACAAAAATATGCAGTCTTTAGGAGAATCAAACATCCAGGGTTACTCTAGATCGTCCATTCCTCTGAAAACTGTGGAACCTAAAGAGAAAGAGCCATCCAACACTGCTTATGAAAAGAAATTCATTGAAATGGCTGAAAAGATGGAAGAGATGGAAAGAAAGCATGTAGCGCAATTAAAAGAAGTCTAGAACCAGGTTATCACTGTTGAAAGGACACAACCCCCACCTCCTCCTAGAACATTTCCTGCAAAACCAACATGGCAAAGAAGAAATCACAACCATGAACAGAGGCCTGCTCATCAGTTGGAGGCTGCTAATATGGTTGAACCTTACAAACCATTTTGTAGGGCATGCAGAGATTTCCATGAGGAATCTGGCTGTCATTATGCATTTTATGTTCACGAACATGGTTATCCTGAGGGTTGTGGTCCCATCACATCTGCAAACGAGCCTGACTTTATCCACAATGTAGGAGACTTCTATAACAATCATAGGGATAGTTGGAATCAAGCCAACCAATGTCATTAGAGGGTTGATCATTTAACTGAATATTATGGGGAAATGCCTTCAAATAGCAACAACGTTCAGAACTTTAAAGGCATGACATATCAAAGAAGACCAAAGGAAGGACCACCAACCCAAACCGCTTCAAAGGTAACAATTCCTAACATCCCTCCAAAAATTAATGATGAAAAGGAATCTGTTGCTCTAACTTTTGATTTAGGTAGTTGGTTGGCAAACTCCAAAGTTCTGGTTCCCGTACTTGAGTTATGTAAAATTCCTAGTTAGAAAAAGAAACTGTTAAAAATGATAGAACCCCAAACTGATGATGTTCCCCTCCCTACCTCAAAGATTGTTGCACTTGAAAGATATGCAGCTCCCAAGAAAGTAACTTTTGCCAATACAGTAGAACAACCTTCACCCAGTCAAGAAAATGTCTATGGAGATCCTCTTGTAATCTTGCATACTAGGGACCCAAGAAAAGAAAACCATCTGCCCTTTCACATATCATTGATGATAGGTGATCTTCTCCTGCACAACTGTATGTTAGATTCAGGGTTAGGATCCAATCGTATGACTAAGAAGGTCATGCAACAACTTGGCCTTAAAACCACACGCCCCTACCAAAATGTATGTGCCATGGATTCTAGACCTATCGAAGTTGAAGGTATGATTGAAAGGAAACACATGAGATTAGCCAAGTATCCGGGCATCCATGTTACCATGGTTATCCTCATCATAGATGTACCAAATAAATGGGGCATGCTATTATCTAGAAAATTTGGTGCCACTTTGGGGGGGTCCATTCAAATGGACTGGACATACGCCACTGTACCTACATCAGAAGATTCATTGGTCAAGTTACATACTGAGAAAGAGCAAAGATATCATGTAGAAAACCCGGAAAGACCTTCAAATGAGTATATCAACAACTCTAGTGAACTTGGGATATACCAAATCAACTCCACCTTCTTGGAACCCATCCAAGAAGAAATGAAAAATGAAAAATTTAATAAATTGTGGAAGAAGAACTTTGATGGAGCTTACTCTAGAACTGGTAAGGGCGCTGGGGTGGTCATTATTTCACCGGAGGGTAAGGTTTTCAACTTTGCTTTTAGATTGGAATTTGAAGCAACCAACAATGTGGCAGAATACGAGGCACTTCTACTAGGCATCGAGATTGCCAAGGACATGGGAATCAAATTGCTTAGTACTAAGGGGGATTCTAGCCTAATTGTCCAACAAATGAAGGGTCAGTTTGCATGTAAATGTCAAAGGTTAAAGAAGTATAGAAATGCAATCTGGGATATAATGGAATTTTTTGATGCAGACTTGCAGTTTCAGCTTCAACACTTCAGCCATCAAATGAGATGTTAGAGGGGGGTTGTCCTTTAAAAATTAACTTTAGACCTTTTATTCATGATAATGTAGAACATTGGCAGGTTTTCAGGGATAATGAACAAATTTTGAAATTTATTCATAATGTCGATGAATTCTCTAATTTTAAAGTAAATGATCAGGAGAAAAATAAAGAGTACCCTGGAGAAGGCAACCAGTTTGATAACCCTGTCCCACGTGGTCTAGTTGCTTTAGAGAACATTTTTGACAGGCAGGACAGAAGAAAAAGTAGTGTTGAACAAATGAAACCGAGGGAGTACATTGAGATCAACATTGGAATGGAAACAGAACCAAGAATAATAAAAATTGGAAAAGGTATCTATGAAAAGGAAAGGAATAGCCTTATAAACTTGGTTTAAGAATATAGGGATGTTTTGCCTTCACTTATGACGAACTTAAAGCATATAGGGAAGATGTTTTTCAGCACACCATTCCCTTGAAACCTTAATGTCAAAAAGGCAAGCCTTTCCGTCAAAAACGTAGGCAAATAAATCCTAAGTTGGCACCCATTGTAAAGAAGGAGCTAGAAAAGATGTTAGCAGCAGAAATTATAGCTCCTACGAGACATTCAACATGGTGCTCAACTTAGTTGTAGTTAGAAAGAAGAACGGGAGTTTAAGGATATGTATAGATTTTAGAAATCTAAACATAGCATGTCAAAAGGACAATTACCCCCTCCCCAACATGGAGACCCTCCTCCAATGGGTCACTAGATCAAGCATGATGTCAATGCTAGATGGTTTTTCTGGTTATAATCAAGTAGTCATTCAAGAAGACGATAGGCACAAAACCACTTTCACAACTCCTTGGGGCACATTTGAATATCTGAGAATGCCCTTTGGTCTCACAAATGCCGGTGCCACTTTTCAAAGGGCCATGGATTATGCCTTCAAGGAGTTGATTGGAAAAATCATTGAGATCTACCAAGATGACCTCACTGTGTTCTCGAAAGATAGATCCAGCCATGTTGGTCATCTCAGGCAGATATTTGAGCGATGTAGGAAATTTGGCATTTCCTTGAATCCGGCTAAGTCAATGTTGGGTATTGAAGAAGGTAAACTCTTGGGACACATTATAGACAAGGATGGTGTCAAGATTGACCCGGAGAGAATAGAAGCCATAAGGAAGATCCCTCTACCTAAAAATGTGAAAGCACTCCAATCTTTCAATGGACATATAAATTTTATCAGAAGATTTATTCCCAACTTGGCCGAACTCATGAAACCCATGCAAGCATTACTTAAGAAAAATGCCAGGTTTACATGGACAAATGAGGGTAGGGAAGCCTTTGATTCCATAAAGAATGCCATTACCAGGTCTCCAGTCTTAGTCATCTCGGATTATACGAAAGATTTCATGATCTTTTCTTTTGCTTTGGAAGACACCATTGTTGGTGTGTTGCTCCAGAAGAACTTCGAACGGTTCGAGCAACCAATTGCCTTCATGAGTAGAGCCTTGCAGGATTCTGAACTAAAATATACAATCATGGAAAAGCAAGCCTATGCCTTAGTAAAATCTTTAAAGCACTTCAGAACTTATATTGGATATTCAAAAGTCATTGGATATGCCCCCCATGCTGCAGTGAAAGACATCATGTCTCAACATGATTGCTTAGGAAAAAGGGGCACATGGGTATCCAAGATCCAGGAATATGATTTGGAGATTAAGCCCACCAAGTTAATCAAGGGGCAGGGTCTTACTAAAATGCTCACTCAAAGAAATGAAGAAGCCATTGAAATGATTGCCGAAAACAATACTCCTCAACCAACCATGACTCCTGCACTTCAAGAACTTGACAATCACTGGTATTCCAACATCATTTACTTCCTGCTACATTTCACTTGCCCTTATCACCTCAAAGGTCACAAACGAAGGGCTTTGAGACTCAAAACTGCTAGGTATTGCCTTACCCAAGAGGGTCTGGGTTGGAGGAACCCAGATGGCATCATACTTAGATGTGTTCACGAACAAGATTCCAAGAAAATCTTGACTAAGTTGCACTTAGGATTTTGTGGAGGCCATAATGCAGCAAATACAACTGCCCACAAGATCCTGAGAGCTGGATACTATTGGCCCACTATCTTCACAGATGTTCATAAACATGTCAAGTGTTGCCAAGAGTGTCAGCTTTTCACTGGGAAGCAGAAGTTGGTTGCACTTCCCCTTAAACCTGTTGTGGTCCATGCCCCTTTCAACAATGGGGGCTTGATTTTATCGGTAAATTTAAGGATAACTCTAGCAATGGCTTTTGTTGGATTTTTACGTCAACCGATTATTTCACTAAGTGAGTAGAAGCCATACCTACTGAGAATGTTGTTATGGATTTCATTGAAGAAAGAATTATCACTAGATTCGAAATCCCCTTAAAAATAACAACTGATAATGCCCCATCCTTTAGTTCAAGAAAAGTCAATGACTTTTGTTTTAAGTATGGCATTATCTTATCCCACTCATCAGATTATTACCCATAGGGCAATGGACTTGCTGAGTCCACGAATAATAACCTAATGACCATTCTCAAGAAAACTGTGGGGGATAATAAGAAAGCTTGGGATAGCAAGATTAAGTATGTTGTGTGAGCAGATAGGATTACTAAGAAGAACTCAACTGGAAAATCACCTTTTGAGTTAGTATATGGACTCATAGCCACCCTTCCGGTCAACATGTAGATTCCAATCTTCAGACTTTTGAGTGAGTATGGCACGGAAAGATTGGAAATGGAACAGAGGATCCATCAGATCACAGAGTTGGATGAAGCTAGAAGAGCTGCCCTTGATCAGTGATTCAGACATCAAGAGAGTATGAAGGGCACCTTTGATAAGTCAGCTAAACCAAGATCCTTCCAAGTGGGAGATATTGTTTTTCTTATGGGATAAGAGAAAGAAGAAGCCTGGGAAGCATGGGAAGTTCGACAGCCTTTGGAAAGGCCCATTTATCATCCATGCTATTGCTAGTACCAATTCTTTTCTGCTTAACACCATGGATGGTGTTGTCCATCGATTGCACGCCAACAGCAGAAATCTTCCGAAAGTTGTCTCCTCACTTGAGAAAGTGGGAGAGGTGTGACCTTGGGGGCAAGCATAGAGCTAGGTACTGTCACCTACTCCTAGCTCCTCCGTTTAGGCTAACTCCTAATGAAGCCAAGGGGGGTAGTCCCTACAAAAGAGTTTTCTAAGGCTCTTAAGGTTGTTAAAGTGTTTTACTTAGTTGCGGATGCGGATGGGTGTTACTTAGGAGTTATTATGATTAGAAGTGTTTGTTTATTAAGAAAATGATGATTAACCAGAAGCAATCCACATTGCTAACAAGAGATTACACAAATAAGCAAAGGTTCCAGACTTTTAACTAAGCATTCAAATATAACAATTGAAATGAACCATAGACAGTTGATCAAAATAGAAAATTACTCAGATATAACAAAGGACCAGTGCCTTATGGAGTCAAATAAATGTGTGAATAAAAGTCTAGGAATTAAGCTAGTGAGTATTAGATTTTGCGAGTGCTCTTGGTAGGTTTTAAAAGTTTTTAATGGTGGTCTTGTTTAAGGTAGCTGGATATCTTAACCGGAAATACCTTCAGTGGCTCCGTTCGAAGACATGACGGACTTGTCTGGGGTCACAACTAAGTGTTCAATAACTTAACTAACTGTGCTCAGATTGGGTTGCCCGACGCCCATACTTGGAATTTGCCCACATGCCTCGGTATTTAAACAAAACAACACCGATGCGTTGGTTATGGGGTGAAAGTTTTATTTAAGTTACTCTTGTGCGAACTTAGCAAGTCCGTTCACCGTCCTGAGTACGAGCCCAACCCGAAAGTTGGCAGAGCATACTAGGTGAAGGATGATCAACGAAGTTAATTAATTAAAAGGGGTGCGTGTGTTGAAGGTTTTATTAAGTTAATTAATTAGACTCTCTGATAGAGAGTGCTCTTGACCTTGTTTTATGATAGAGGTTCAAGAGTCTTATCTAATCTAGATGAGACTAATGCAAGGATTATGCAAACTAAAGATGCTCTCCGATAGAGAGTGCTCTTGACTTGTGTTTCTGCAAGTTCAAGAGCCTTACTTAAGAGTTAATTGATTAAACAATGTGAACATGAAGCAAAGATGATTTATTAAACTCTCCGACAGAGAGCACTCTTGATCCACCTTATGGTGTGATTCGAGAGATTTAAACAGTTGATTTACTTAAGAAAGATAAACAATTAAAAATAGAGTAATCAACTTAGCCAATGAATTAGATGTGATGGATTAACAATTAGTATTCTGAAAATAAGATGTAAATAATGATGAAAACAAGCACATCTAACCTAAGCATACACAAGTAAACACAACACAATCCTCCCCAAATGGGGGAGGATGAGAGTTGGGACTTAAAACCCCACTCAAACAAAAGTACTTTATTGAAATTACAATTTTAATCCTTGAAAGGACTCTTCAAATGAAAGCATATAACTCTACAATCATTAAAATTTGCATAAAAATGAGAGTGCTTTACTTTTACTTGAAGCTTTTCTTGAAACTTTTCTTGAAACTTAGCAAAAAGGGAAGAGAAGAAGTTTGAATGAGAGCAAAAGAACAAGACAAAGAAGGTTGAAAATAAGAAGAAAATGATAGGAAGAAGGAATGAGAACAAAGAGAAAGTCAAAAGCAAGCAAAGGGAGAAATAGGGCAGCCAACTATGAGGCCAAAGGAGTATGAGAAATGATGAAAACGGGGCAGCGATGAAGAAGGAAGATGGCTGTCATAAAAATAAAAAAACAGGACAGTGAACAAAAAGGGGAAGAAAATGGCCAAAACAAGGTAGAAGAAGGCTAAAGAACTAGGGCAAAAAGGGGTAAAAAAGAGGCATAAACTAGGGCACACTATGGCTGTCCAAAATGAAGAAAAGGAGTGGTAAAAAGAGTAAAAACGGGACAGCGAAGAAGAAAGAGTAAGAAAAAGCAAACAAAGCAAGGAGGAAAGGGGCTAGCAAGCAAGGAAACAAAAGAGGTCAAAGAGTAAAGAGAGAACTAGAAGAGGGAAGTTCGGTAACCAAGTGTGTTGTTTAATATTTGTAGATGGAAGGAAGGAGAAACCCTGATTGTTGTGTTTCTTTCTTGGATTGAGAAGTGCTTAGGAGAACCTGCAAAACGAAGGAATTAGATGAAAAAGAACCACCGGTTTATGAAGAAGAGCTTGATCCTTAAGCTTTTCCTTCACCCTTGATTGTCCCTGCAAAACCCTTACAAACAAAATTAAATCTGAACAAAATACTCATAAACTAGATTGTTAGCCCTTCAAGAGTATATATTGAACAATGATTTAATAATTGAAAGAGAGAAGGGTAAGAGAGATATCACCAAAGACAATGTGAATCCACAATTCCAATAGCTCATGCATAGACCTCCAAAGTCACAACTTTATTCCAATCTTTAAACAAATATTACAATAATTTTGGTAGAGTGTTCATACCCAAAATTTCCATCCGAATAGAGCTGAAAGAGCCTCTATTTATACAATGAGAGAGTGCTAAAACCCTAAAACCAAAAATCCAAACCTAACCGGCCTGGCCACCTAACAGAGAAGCCGAACCTAAAATGAAGAGCTGGGAGTGAGGGGAGGCCTCCACCTTGGCAAGGCACCCCCACTCCAACCCTAAACACTGCAAACAACCCTGAATTGAGGCCACACGTGTGGAAGGTGCCTTCAGGAGAGAGAGGGGCGTGAATGGCTGAAGGAGGCGTCTGTATGTTGGTAAAGCCACTTCTTAGGTCTAGATGCAGCCTCTACTAGGTTTGGGAAGGCCACTGATGGTGTAAGCCTCAGTATTTACCTTGATCAAATCATCGAACCAATGAGTGCTCTCCATCTCATTCTTTAGCTGGAGATGACACAACGGCTAACTGAATATAAATTAATTGCTCACTTAATGCTGACTGAAGCTGAGTTATGACAACTCCAAACATCATAAATGCCCGATGAGATGTCATTTAGCCTTTTATTTCGCCGAATTTGGATTAATTTGGAGAGTTTTAATTTTCTCCAAAATAATCATTTTTTAATAAAAATTCATTTTTTTCCTCAAAACTGACTTTTTTGAGAAAAAATGCATTATGTGTCCAATTTATGGTCTGAAAGCTGGATCTGACTGGCTGGCTGGTCAAGAATGATTTTTGGCTTAAGGTTAGAGCCTTCAATCACTGAATTCGGAGTCCGGATGACCGACTTATTACAAACGGGTTTTTTCCATTTAATTTATGGAAAAAATAACCCAAAAAACTTATGGAAAATTAAAAAATTAAAAAATAATTTTTTCCCCGTTCGAAAAAGATTTTTTTGAAATTTTTTTATATGTCCAGATGACTTAGGACAAGACCATGCTCTACTTAAATAATGCCTAATAGGTTTATAATACTCAGTTGGACTCTAATAACTCCCCAAGGCCCAGAATTCAACATCGGGCATTCCAGCTTTGGAGGAAGCGGGAGAAAACCTCATCAATTATACTCGGCTATAGGCAAAGCATAATTGTCAGGGGCAAAAAACTCCCTGAAATACCTTATTTGAGATTCTACGCCTCAGGAAACCGAACCACTCAAAAAATACCCTACTAGCACATTTTATTACAAACCCCGCGGAGCCATGGTCAAAATTATTCAAATGAAAAACTGGCTAGCCAATATTGGCTAGACATGAAGACGGATCAACTGATACACTGGAATCAGACATTGAACATGTCTGTCAACCGACGGCTCCTCAGGTAACCCAACTATGGTACAAAAAGTTGGATAACATCTGGCTCCAACTGTGGGACATGTGCTTGATTTAGTCTCTTATGCAAGGAGAGCATACGAGAACCCCAGAATCTTTGGTTTCTATATCCTGTAAAAACATCTCAACTTGACAAGAAAACCTTAGTAGCACAAGTTTCATGAAAAAGAGCCAATGATCCAAAAGTTGCTTTATTCAAAGAAAAAACTTCACTAAAAAATTTATTTATTTCTAAGTACATAAAGAAAAATGCTAAAGTAAACGCTCACTTTAAGGAGCCTATTTTCCTACTCTAAGCATGATACAAAAAATGTTAGGTGTAATCATAAATCCAATGTAGCCACCTAAGCATTTTATTAATATAAAAAGGTTTTACCTTGTCTTCGGTTACCAACCAAAGTAAAGACACAATTTCCAGAAAATGCAAACCTGCGTGATGATCCAGAATCATAGGGATGAATAATGTCATCAAACTTCTTCCCAAACTGGTATATGCTCGCGCAGGCTGCTTCTATCCATGACTGGATAGCGCTGATATACAAATCGAGATGATGCGGCAGGTCGACTACTCCATCATGCTGATCATCAAGGCTTATCAAATAATAACTCATTGTATAAGCCCCAAGTTGCTCCAAAACATAAGGAACATCTATATGCGAAGACGATGGTTGAGAAAGAACTTCAACAGGTTGTATCCCATCTAATTCTTTACTACACTGCTTCTCCAAGTCCTTATTACAGATACTCAGATACAATTCTGACTGATCATAGAAAAACTCTGACTGCTCTTCTTTACAACTTTCATGTGCCTCAGAATAACAACTCCCCTCGTTGGACACATCATAGATGAGATTCTCAAAAATATTTTCAAAAGTATCATAGGTTGGATTTTCAATAAAAGTCCAATAGTCATCATCGCCATCTATGTCGGATATGAGAGATGCCTTATCACTGGTATCAAATCCCTAGCTACACTCCTCATTCTGCTCAAAACAATCTTCTTCAAAAAGCTAGGTTTCAAAGATATCACAGGGGAACCCAACTTTCCAAATATTTGTCATCCGGTGGGGAGCATGGAGGACTTTCATCACATGAAACTTCTAAGATTTTATTTTCCATTAAAGTCTCGTAGTTATCATCCATCTCAGATGTAAGGGATTCTTCCTCACTTGTATCACATCCCTGGCTATATCCCTCCTCATGATCATAGTCATCTTCTTCAGAAAAAAGGTCACAAGGTAGTAAAGCTTCCAAACTATCATCATTATGCTCATTAGTAGGATTAGTGCTAAATTTTTTAGTGAGATCATCCAATTGCTGACTATAATCTTCGACATGACCCTGGGTTTCTGTGGTGAAAGGATGGAGCTGTCCAACTGTGTTAATGTACTCAGGCTCTCTTGAATATTGTTTTTCCTCTCTCCAACTTTCTTCAGAAATATCATGCATGTCATTTACATAGTTTATGTACTCAAGCTCGCTTGATGATGTTTTAGGACCACAACCCTCTGGAAAACCATGCTCCTGAACATAGCATGCATAATAACAAGAAGATTCTTCATGAAGGTCTTCACATGCCCTGCAAAATGGCTTATACTGCTCAACCATGTTAGCGGCCTCTAGCTGATGGGGAGGACTCTGCTCATGGTTGGGAGGCTTTTCTTTGCCAAGTTGGCTTGGCAGGAAAGGTTCTAGGAGCAGACTAAGTTTGAGTTCTTTCCATCGTTATCACCCTATTTTGAATCTACTTCAACTGCGCTAAGTGTTTTTGCTCTGCTTCCTCCATATTTTTCTTCATCTCCCTTTTCATTTCAATCATTTGTTTTTCATAGGCATCCTTCATAGCTGCTAAAGGATCCTTGTCTTTAGGTTCACTAATTTTCAGAGGGGTTGAAGACCTTCAATAACCGTAGAGGTTAGATTCACTAGATGACTGCATGTTCAGATCAATTTTAATTGCCATTTCCTGAGCCTGGAGCAAGTTAGCAGGCTCCTTGTCTCTGATCTAGTACTGCATTTTGCCATTAAGTGCCTCAATGTAATAGACCAGAATGGTTGGTGCAGTTGGGGCATAATCAGTAGGGATGGCTTTTGACAATTCAGTGAACCTAGTATTGAACTCGTCCATTGTTTCCGTATCCTTCTTTTTTATGTTGGTCAGGGACGCAAGTTGATGCCGAGGTTCTTTCTTTTCACCGAACTTGTTGGTGAAAGAGGTTTTGAAAGCCGCTAGAGTGTTAAAAGGATTATCCGGTAAATTGTTATACCAGTCGTCAACCTTTCCATCCAAATATAGAGCAAATAACTTCATATATACATCATCATGTTGGCTGACCGGATCACTGACATAAGCATTGATGCACCTAGAAAAGTTCCTGAGGTGCATGGCGGAGGTAGTGGCATCAGTGCCTGTATACATCGGGAGCTTCTCGATAGCTTTGTCTGGAAGACGGTGGGGTTGACCTGCTATTTGAGAAAAATCAAGCTGAGTAAAATACTCGCCCATTATGTCGGAAATAGAGGTATTAGTGTTTTCAGGAAATAAAAGGTGGATGTCTGAAATAGACTCAGATCCAAGTTTTGCAAGGATCCTAGGAGAAGCTAGTTTGTTCAATCTCCTCCTATAGACTTTTTCAGGGTCCGGGATGAAATCGAACAAACCTTCAGAGTTCCTTCTAGTAGAATACCTTGAGGTGTTAACTAACAGTGGAGTCGCCAGGTGGACTTAAATCTAATTTCAAAGAGTGATTGGACTAAAAATCTACCAAAAAGGGAAAAAGGTAAAAAACTAAAAGAAACAAAGGTCGTCCAGGAACAAAAAGATTTGTCCCCAGCAACGGCGCCAGAAGATGTTGTCCGTTGATTGCACACCAGCAGCAGAAATCTTCCGAAAACTGTCTCCTCACTTGAGAAAGTGGGAGAGGTGTGACCTTGGGGGCAAGCACAGAGCTAGGTACTGTCACCTACTCCTAGCTCCTCCGTTTAGGCTAACTCCCAACGAAGCCAAGGGGGGTAGTCCCTACAAAAGAGTTTTCTAAGGCTCTTAAGGTTGTTAAAGTGTTTTACTTAGTTGCAGATGTGGATGGGTGTTACTTAGGAGTTATTATGATTAGAAGTGTTTGTTTATTAAGAAAATGATGATTAACCAGAAGCAATCCACGTTGCTAACAAGAGATTACACAGATAAGCAAAGGTTCCAGACTTTTAACTAAGCATTCAAATATAACAATTGAAATGAACCATAGACACTTGATCAAAATAGAAAATTACTTAGATGCAACAAAGGACCAATGCCTTATGGAATCAAATAAATGCGTGAATAAAATTCTAGGAATTAAGCTAGTGAGTATTAGATTTTGTGAGTGCTCTTGGTAGGTTTTAAAAGTTTTTAATGGTGGTCTTGCTTAAGGTAGCTGGATATCCTAACCGGAAATACCTTCAGTGGCTCCGTTCGAAGACATGACGGACCTGTCTGGGGTCACAGCTAAGTGTTCAATAACTTAACTAACTATGCCCAGATTGGGTTGCCCGACGCCCACACTTGGAATTTGCCCACATGCCTCGGTATTTAAACGAAACAACGCTGGTGCATTGGTTATCGGGTGAAAGTTTTATTTAAGTTACTCTTATGCGAACTTAGCAAGTCCGTTCACCATTCTGAGTACGAGCCCAACCCGAAAGTTGGCAGAGCATACTAGGTGAAGGATGATCAACGAAGTTAATTAATTAAAAGGGGTGCATGTGTTGAAGGTTTTATTAAGTTAATTAATTAGACTCTCTGATAGAGAGTGCTCTTGACCTTGTCTTATGACAGAGGTTCAAGAGTCTTCAAAAGTGGATGTTTTGAGTGGTGGCGAATAGAGAGGGAAGTCGCCTACGAATTGAGAGGTGGCGCCTCCTCCGTGGCAGTCTCTTAAGCAAATTTAGATCTCATCCCATGATAAACTGGTGAGCACCATAAAGGACTACAGGTTATCCCACTCGGGCCTACCTCAAGCTGGAGTTTGATTGAAATCATTGCTTCGAGTTCATGAGATCAAGGGAATTCGCCTCAAGTTTGGCTCCTTGCATGCCGAGTCTGTTTTAGGCAAGCTTGAAAAAATCGCCGCAAAATCGGCAAAATAGCGATTTTTTCCTCAGGCCGATTTTTCACCGAGGAAAAATCGTGATTTTTAAAAAAAACTTGGAGGCGCGATTTTTTCTAAAAAAGCGCGAGTCGACTGAAAAAAGCGCCTAGGCAGGCAACCCGCGGCTTAGAAAAGGGAAAACTTGGTTTTTTTTTTTTCATTTGGCAAATGAACTTGTTGGAAGTGGAGGAGAAGGGCTTGAGGAGACCACCAACACCTTTGGAGGCTTTCAAACACCATTTAGCATCTCAACCAAGGATTTTTGTGGAGCAAGTGTTGAAGGTATGTGCATTTTATCCATTGTTTTTCTATCTTTTGCCATGGATTGTCAAAGTGGAGGGTGGAGATTGAGACTCCTATCATGGAGGAGGCACCTGCATGGATAGAGGAGGCGCAAGAGGAGGGAGGGGCAAGTGGAGAAGGAGGAAGAGGAGGAGGAGGAGCAGGAGGAGCAGGAAGTGTTTGGAGGCACCATGGAGGCATCGCCACCACCTTCTGCACCGCTTGATATATCTAGTCCTCCATCCATCACTCAGCATCGAGTATTAGATGCAGGCTCAGGGCCTTTTACTGCTACTTCTAGTGCTAGGGGCAGGCCTGACAAGAGACCCATGATTTTTTCCCGTAAAAGGGGAAGAGGGCATTGATATTAGATAGCTAGATGCTAGTTTTCCTCAGATACATTTATATATGTTATGTCATTTTGTATTGTTTAAACTTTATACACTTTTGAGTCCTTGATTGGAAAACTATGATGTTTCAGACTTTCAGTATCAACTTTGATGTATCGTTTTATATTTGGCATGACTACATGATGATGATATATATCAGTGCTTTCTTCATATTTATGTTCCAATATGTTTTTCTGATGTTATTATTGCTTTATATGTTTAAAATTCTAAAAAAAATTCATGTATTTTCTATTTTTTAATGCTTGCCGAATTTTGCCGATTTCTCCCGATTTTTTTGCCGATGTTACCGAGAAGTTGTAATCAAGACCCTCGCCAATTTTTTGCCGAGGCCGAGTTTTTCAACATTGGTTTTAGGTCTTAGGCTGCTAGTTTTTCTTATAAAGAGAGGCTCTTGGAGCTCTCTATAGATGGATCTTTGGTGGTAGAGTTACTCTGAGAAAATTGTATCAGCATTTGCTTTGGAATTGTTAATAAAGATATTCGACTTTGGAGGTCTATGGGCTTTTGATTGTGGTGAATTCTTCATGGTTGAGGTGATATTGTCTCTAACTCCTCTCTTTCAATACTTGTATGTGTTTCATTCATTTGCCAGCTCAAAAAGGCCATTGTTGGCACAGTAGAATAGCCATTTGTTGTCTCATATTGGTTATTTATGCAAAGTAGATTAATATCTTGATGGACATGAGTAGTCAGTAATACAAAATGTTGATCTGGATTTGATTTTCCTAGCATACTAGCATATGATTTTTTGATCTCACTTCTTGTATTGAGTGTTTGTGTTTTATCGGGCTTCACCAATTGTAGAAGGGTGCGAGCTCAGCTGCTTCTGTCCCAAGCTTCAAACAACCATTTTTTAGTTTAACATTTTGTGACTGTAGGACCTACAGGGCTCATTATCTTTTGCTACAAAAAAAAAAGCTAGGAGCAGCTCTCTCTCTTGTGTTCCATCCACAAGATAAAAACATTCTTTTGGTTACTAGTTACTACAAGAAGTCCTAAACTCCATTTATCTATCATTTGGCTTCTTCTTTCTTACCTTGTTTGGCTTTCCCTCCTCTTCTATGTTCGCTGCCCCATTTTCAGTCACCTTCCTTTATTTGTTTGTTGTCCATCTTTGTCTTTTCAGCCCTGTCCTTCTTGCTGTTGTCCCATTGTTCTCTGCTGCTTTCCTTCCTCCCTTGGACCTTCTCCTTTCCACCCACTTCCCCTTTCCCTTGTTTGTTAGATCTAAGATTTGGTTAGCATCTTTAAAGTTTGCATTTCTAGCTCATTTACTAGTTTGCATCTAGTCTTCATTGTTAAGTTGCATTAGATTTCATCTAAAAAAACAAAAAGGGGGTTCAAAACTTGCATCTAGAAGTTGATTTGGCATATAGACTAGTTTTCTTCCTTGCATATAGATCTCAAATTTCAAAGTCTAGGACTTGCATTAAGTTAGCTAGTTTCAATTTATTTCTTTGATTTGATTGACAATGACGGGTCTATGAGCTTTGTTGTGCTTTAGGTGATCAAAGAAGAGATCCATAAAAGACAAGAAGCAAGAAAACTTGAAGAAGAAACCAAGAGAAAAAGACACAACCAAGATTGCGAAGCCAAAAAGAACAAAACCAAGAGGAAGTTGTGAACCAAAGAAGATAATAAAAGAAAACACTCTCCTTTTGTAAAAGCCATTAAGGCTCCTTCCATTTTAACTTTTCAAGTTCTTTCGAAGGTTGAAAATCCAAAAGATTGTAACAGTTTAATAAAAGTTTCGTGAGTGGGGTTTTTAATCCCCCACACCCAGTTTCCCGATTTGGGGAAGTCTTGTAGTGGCCTTTTTTTTAGTGGTTTGCTAGCTTAGATTTACTTTACTAGATTGGTTTCATTTAATGCTTAGAATAGTGATTGCTAGTTTAGTTCATTATTAGCATTTTAATCATTGTTTTACAATTTTTTGAGCTATCACGTGGTTTCATATTTACAATCTGATTGTCTTTTAAAATGAACCAAAGTCTCTTGAACTTGCCATAACCCAAGTCAAGAGCACTTTCTGTCGGAGAGCATAGTTAGATTTGCATTTTCCTTGCATTAGGCATATAGAATATAGTTAAAGTCTCTTGAACTTTTGTCATAAGACAAAGTCAAGAGCACTTTCTGTCGGAGAGTTTAACTGTGTGCTCTAAACTTAAAATTTGCAACTCACACCCCCCCATTCTAAAATATACTTCGTTGCTTTCTGCCACCAACTATGCTCTGCCGACCCTAAAAAGTTGGACTTGTGCTCAGAACAGTGGTTGGATTTGATTAATTGGACAAGTGAAAACATTAATAAAACTTTCACCCCATAACCAATGAACCGACATTGTCGATAAATACTGAGGTAGTGGGCAAATTCTTGCTAGTGATGCCGGAACAAACCGTTGTCTCAGAGTTCAATCAGGCTGGTTGTCGATAAATACTGAGGTAGTGGGCAAATTCTTGCTAGTGACGCTGGAACAAACCGTTGTCTCAAAGTTCAATCAGGCTGGTTAAGTTCCTTGGACACCTAGCCTGGAATACTGGACGGTCCGACATGTCATTGAGAGGAGCCACTGAAGGTATATCTTCCGGTTGATACCTTGTGTTCTTAGCCATAATAATCAAGATCACTAAAAATTTATAAAATTTACAAAGAACACTTGCAAAATGATCTCACAAACATACTGAACGCTTATATCTTTGCATCCCAAGCACTGCAATCTTGACTTCGTTACCCATCGGATAAGACACTGGTCTTGTGCTCATTTCATTTATATATCTGAAGTGCATATTTTATTTCATTATGGATGCCTTTGCTTAAATCGATTAGTTGTGGTGTCCTTAAATTATTGCAAGTATACCTTTGTGCTATTTAAATTTTAAATCTGTGATCTTTTCATCATAATAAACTCCTAAGCAACACCCATCCGCATCATCATACACCAAAAACACTTAAAATACATTGAGCCATAGAAAATCTTTGTTAGGGACTCCCCCTTTGGCTTCTTTAGGAGTTAGCCTAAACGGAGGAGCTAGGAGTAGGTGACAGTACCTAGCTCTGTGCTTGCCCCCAAGGCCACACCTCTCCCACTTTCTCAAGTGAGGAGACAGCTTTCAAAAGATTTCTGCTGCTGGTGTGCATTCGGCAGAGAACACTATCGGTTGTTCCTCTCCTGTAAGGAACAAGTCGTCCACATATAGGACTAGGATCAAGATATGATTATGAACAACCTTAAAGTACAGATTGGAGTCAGCAATACTTTTGGAAAACCCCAAGTTATGAAGGTATCCATCCATCCTCCCATATTAGACTCCCGGAGCCTGTTTGATCCCATACAACGCTTTCTTCAGTTTACACACATGGGACTTACCCCCATGAGTCACGAAGCCTTCAGGTTGTTCAATGTAGACTTCCTCATCAATCTTTCCATTGGGGAAGGTTGTTTTTACATCCATCTGATGTAACTTTCATCTAAACATTGCAGCAAGAGATATGATGGTTCTGATAGTAGTATACCTGGCGACAGGAGCAAAAGTCTCATCATAGTCTATGCCCTCTTTTGGGGTAAAGCCATGAGCTACAAATCTGCCCTTGTACTTCTCAATGCTGCCATCAACAACATGTTTGATTTTGAAGAGCCATCTTGATGTTACCACTGACTTTCCTGTTGGTCTGGGAACAACTTCCCACACATCATTTTTCACGATGGAACTGTACTCTTCAATCATAGGACCAATCCATACATGTTGACTTGCTGCTTCTTTGTATATGGAAGGTTCATCATTGATGAGCTGGCTCACAATACCTGAGTACTTCTATGGTCTTATGCTTTCTCTGAAAGTCCTGGGAGGAGCTTTATGCTTCTCAACTTCTTGTACGGTTTCTCGGTACCAAGCAGGTCTCCTTTTGGACAAAGGGACTTCAAGCAGTTCTTCTAGTGGATTTTCAGGTTCCTCAGGTACATATGGAGTTTGAGTCTCAGCTTCTTCTTCCTCCCTCTAAACTTTTGAATCTGGGATCTCAGAAGGAGGTTCTTCATTTTCCTTTGAAAGCTCTTGTGTTTGACGAAACACAACTTCCTCATGGAATATCACATCTCTACTGAATTCAATGTACCTCTATCCAGGGACATAAATGCGGTAGGCTTTCGAGCTGTCACTATAACCGACAAATATACCTTTCTTTCCAGAAGTCTTTAGCTTATCCCTCTTTTCTTTTGGTACATGAATATAGATTGGAGGACCAAAAATCATCATGTGGTCAACTGCAGGTTTCTTGCTGGTAAAGACTTCTTCTGGAGTCTTTTCCCCCAAGATGGAATGAGGGCTTCTGTTTTGGATGTACACAACAGTACATGCAGCTTCAGCCCACAAAGATAAAGGAAGATCAAGGTCAGTCGGCATGGCTTTAGCAGCTTCACAGATTATTTTGTTCTTCCTTTTTGCAACCCCATTTTGTTGAGGGTTGTAAGGCACTGACAGCTCTTTCTTGATTCCTGCTTCTCGAAAAAAATCATCAAACTCATTAGACTCATACTCACCTCCAATATTTGACCTTAGGATACAAATGTGTCTGCCTTTCTGATTTTCAGTCAGAAATTTGAACTCTTTGAACTTGTCAAAAGTTTCACTTTTGGCTTTGAGAAAGTAAATCCAGGATTTTCGAGAATGGTCATCTATGAATAAAACATAGTACAAGCACCCACTCAAGGACGGTGAATACATGGGCCCACAAATGTCAGAGTGAATCAAATCCAATATTCCTTTAGATCTATTCTTGCTTCTGGAGAAGGATTTCTTAATGTTCTTACCTAGAGCACAACCCTTGCAAATACCATCATGTTTGAGAGAAATCTTTGGCATACTTGTAACCATCTTTTGAAGGCCTGGAAGAGATGTATAGTGGAAGTATCCAAACCTCCAATGCCACAGCTCACGTGGATCAACTATGTGGTGAACCAAGGCTTGTGTGGAATTTTCAAAAGCCTTATAAAGTCCTCCCTCTTGGACCCCAATCGCTACAGCTGAGCTTAGCTTCTCATTCTTTGCCCATAGTAGGACCTTCTTGTCCATGAAGAGGACTCTGTAGCCCTTGTCTTCTAAGCCAGCGACGGAGAGGAGGTTTTTATTCAAACTAGGAACATATAAAACATCATCAATATGCAAAACCGTACCTGAATCAAGTTGAAGTGAGGTTGAACCAACTCCTTCAATTTTGTAAGTGGAGTCATCTCCAAGTTCCACTTGAGTAGTGAACTTCTTCTTTCTGTAGTTGGTGAGTACTTCATGATGACCTGTCATACGTCTGCAGGCATCACTATCTACTAACCAAGAGTTAGCACCATCAGTGATGGATCCAGAAAGAGAAGAGATCATGTAATATTCCCTTCTAGTTTCATCTTCTTTGGTAGCCTTGGTATTCTTCTTCTTCTTGGGTTCTTCTTCTGCAGTAGAAGCTTGGAACCTTCTTTTGAACTTCCTCTAAGGTTTCCTGCAATCCTTGACAAAATGCCCAATCTTATAACAATTATAACATTCCAATTTTGAAACATCAATGTGCTTACCTTGTGGTTTCTTTCCCTTCCTTTTTTGAGGGGAGGGATTCTTGAACTTCCTTGTCTTAGCTGTAAGAGCAAGGTTTCCTTCCTTAGTGCTAGTTGTCTTGTTTTGAACTCTTCCTTCTTCTTCCAAGCAATCATACCAAAGCCTATCAAAGTTTGGTTGATTTTCACGTCCACTTATTGCTGCCAGAAAGGTTTCCCAAGAGTTTGGGAGACCATCGAATACAGTCTATACAAGGTCATCATCATCCACAGTAATACCAATAGCAGTAAGTTGGTCTCTTACCTGTGCAATCTTTGTAAAGAAGGGTCCAACTCCTTCATCCTTGTTCATCTTCAGTGTTCAAAGCCTTTTCTTCAAAACTCTCTTTTGGCGAGGTGCCTTCTTCTCATACAAATTTGTCAAGGTGTCAAAGCATTCTTTGACAGTCTTCAATGGCGTGATGGTGGGCATCGAGGTTTCCTTGACTGATTCATAGATGATCCTTCTAGCCTTTGCTTACTTCTTCTTGAAAGCAATTCTGCCAACATTAGATGTTGGTTCTTCTATGCTGTTGAAAACCAAGTCATCAAGGTCATTTTCCTCCAGAATGGTTGTGAGCTTAGCTTTTCAAGAGTTGTAATTTGTTGAACCTTCAAGCTTTTCTTCCATTCTGAAAGTGTTGGTAGCCATCTTTGCTACACAAGTCAATTATCTAAGTCTGCAAAATGTCCCAAGGTCTAGGAAGACAACAGTAATCTGCTCTCTTACTGGGGTCTTCACATGCAAAGCTCTGATACCATGTGGGTGTTGAATTTTAGCATTAGCATGTATTCTTTAATTTTCACAGACTGTAAGATAACAATAAGACAAGTGCAGTAGATAAATCAAAACATCAACGCACATGAACACAAGATGTTTTCACATGGAAACTTTTAAAGGACAAAACCCCCAAAAGCACTAGTAATTCATCCCTTAAATGAGATGACTAAGTTTGCAATCTCAAAATTCTGAGATGAATGTTCTTCAATAATTTTCAAACCCTAACAGGCTTGAATAATTCTAAACCCTAGCACAATTTGACCAACAATTTCTCAACAAGACAAATTTTACAGAAAACACTGAATTAGGGCTTTATGCCCAGATTTTCTCTCAGCTGCCCAGAATTCCTCAATTGCTGCCTGGAGTGCTGCCCGAATCAATCTGGGATTCCCAAGGTAAGTCTGTTGCTTCCTGAGATGTGCCCAGACTGCTCGGATTTGCTTTTGCTGCTCGGACTGAGGAAATAGACTGCATGTGAATTGTAGAGGTTGCCCAAAACTGTGTTGTAACAATCCGGGAGAGGAGACAGGCTACCCGAAGGTGAAAATAGACTACCCGAAACTCAAAGAGGTTTCCCGGATGAAGAGACTGGCTGCCCGAATAATATGAAGGTGCCTGAGATCGATTCACAGCTGCCTGAGGTGTTGCCCGTGAAGATAAATGCTGGCCGAGGTTTCTGTTGATGGTTATAGGGCTACTCATAATTCTGTTGTTGCCTGAAGTGGAGAGTGAGGATGCCCGGATTCCCTAGGGTGATGCCCTAGCTCTGCCCTTCATCTGCTCCTGCTAACCGTGAATACGGAATCTAATACCCTGGTTGTAACTGCTGCTCAACGTGAGTGGAAAGGAGTGATGCCCTAGCTAGCAACAACCGCCATGCAAGGCACAAAGATGAAGATCACCAAAAGCTTGATAAGACAAAGACCAACGAAAAACCTTCAGTGTAGCAACTCATATGATGATGAAGAAGTGTGTTGTACAAATGTAATGGAATTGATCTTCTTTTATAGGCTTTTAGTCACTTGGATGTGGACCTTACACATAAGAATAAAATAATAGGATTTTATTCTTTTACTTTTTGAATTTAACCTTTAATGGTACTAAAGGCCTTTTTGTATTTTCACTTTGACTTCTTAGTGGTCCAAGGGTCCTTATGTATTTTTTACTTTTACCTTTGAGCGATCTTTAAGTGCCCTGTGGTCAATGCAAGTGGTCATAGGGGTCCTTCATGCCCACTCAAAGTACATCATCATAAATAGGGAGAATTACTAATGCTTTTATCTCAAACTCCTTGTGCCACCAAGATCGGGTTCTAGGTGTCTTAACCAAGGGTAGCTAATCCTTGGAGAAGGTCACAAAGCCCATAGATCGAGGGTAGGAGTGCCTCACATGCCTAGACCTGGTCTAGGGCTTATACTGATGTCCTAGTAACCAATGTTGCATGACTCAGACTCGGCTGGCATATGACTCGCCGACTCGGGAAAACTCGCGAAAGACTCGGGAAAAACTCGGCAAATAAAAAAAACTTAAAATATGGTAAATTTTGGACACATTAAAAAAAAAATTTGTTAAAAAAGGGAATTTGGATTTTGGAATATATACTCATCGCTTTATATTAAAATACTTGTAAAATTATTTTCAATAGTGTCTTGTGTAAAGAGATATGTGTTAATAACATCTTAAGATTATTTTTATTTAATTTGAAAAAAAAGTGTTTCTTTAAATGTGGTTTAACCACAACCCACATTAATTCTGATTTGATTTTTATAAACATGAAAACCAATTTGAAATCCTATGTAAAGATATCTATAAATATGTTTTATAAAAATACAAAAAAAATTACAATTACAACCATTCATATTAAAGTAAAACTAAATATTACAAATATAAACATAAACAATTACAATTACAACCATCCATATTAAAGTAAAACTAAATATAATAAATATAAACATTTTCATTGTAATTCGTAATAACCTTCTAATTAATAAATTCTGGTCACTTCCGGTCACTTCCCGAAAACAAGTTACCAAGAAATGTATTAATGTTAAAAGTGAAGGAGGCGAAGAGATCCATGAAGCGGAGAAAATCGCATTGTCCAGTTTCGTGTTCTTTAGCAGGCTGACTAATCTTTCTTTGGGCGTTAGTAGATTAGTTGATTATCGCTGCTGCCTTTTCCCTTTCCCGGAAGCAGGAGCATCTTATTCTCATTTCAGGGGCCCGGTAATTAGCTCCTTTTCGTTCTGGTGTTCCACTCGATCAATTTACCCTCCCGGTTTCGATCAATGAATCCTGTTTGCATATCTTGTTCCATCTCGTTGAATGTGTGATATTTAAAAATTCCACGAAATAATATATTATGCTGGGTTGACTGGGTCTACGGGGGTGTGTTTTCCCTTTCACGGCCAAGTCCAAGCGAGTTCAATCCCGAGTTTGGGTCGAGTCCAACCGAGCCCACGATTTTCAACGAGTCCACCAGTTACGGCGAGTGCTTCCCGAGTCTCTAGCGGTTACTCGGCCTGATAGTCAACTCGTGAAGACTCGCGAGTACTCGCGATTCTCTCACGAGTGGTGCTTCATTGCTAGTAACTGACTAGGTGCCTCAGCCCTAGGCTGCATCATTTGACTCAATGTCAAATACTTGGTAACTGACCAAGCGCCTCCATTCTTCCGGAGAATGGCCCTCAGCCCTAGGCTGAGTCCCCCAGTCCTAGACTAGTTCATCCTCTTGGTAACTGACTAGGTGCCTCCATTCAAAGAATGACCACTCAGCTCTAGGCTGAGTTCCCCTAGTGCTGGACTAGTTCCACATCCTGGTAACTAACTAGATGTCTCCATTCAAAGAATGGCTACTCAGCTCAAGGTTGAGTTCCCTCAGTGTTGGACTGGTTCCACATCCTATAAACTAACCAAATGTCTCCATTCAAAGAATGGCTACTCATCTGAAGGCTGAGTTCCCCCAGTGTTGGACTGGTTCCACATCCTGGTGACTGGCCAGATGTATCCATTCAAAGAAAGGCTACTCAGCTCAAGGCTGAGTTCTCCCAGTGCTGGACTGGTTCCACATCCTGGTGATGACCAGATGTATCCATTCAAAGAATGGCTACTCAGCTCAAGGCTGAGTTCCCCCAGTGTTGGACTGGTTCCTCTTCCTGGTAACTGACCAAGTGCCTCCATTCTCTAAAAGAATGGCTCTCGATGCTGCTTAGGAAAAATCAACAGTGGAAAGTCTTTATATCCCCTAGGGAGTTCCATTTAGTAGCCCCTCAACCTTAATCTTCATGAATTACTCCTCAATTGTGCCTCGCAACCCCTTTTAAGTGATTTTTAAATCAATTCTAAGTGCAAACCTTAGGTACTTTGGTCAATTAGTGTAATTAGCTGTATTTATTCAACGACTTTAATTAATCGCACTAAAACCTTAGAAAACAAAAATTAGACACTTTAATTAATCCATTATTTTTAAAAGTACAATTATTAACACTTCAAAAACTTAAGGAGACCCTAAGTTGATGGGTTCCCATTCCATTAAATATTGAAGTGTTAATTAAACGTGTTATTACCCGAGTCAGATATTCCTTTAATGAGCAATTAGAGGGTGTGAATCATCTTATAACCATTGTTTTATTTGCTAGGCACATGATACTTCACCAATACTCACCATGAGAACAAATCACACCATACCAACCATCACGGACATCACTCAACCATCAAGAAGCAACATCTCCAAGCAAGGAAACAAGTGTACCCCCTAACCATCCAACTATATAGCCATGAAAAATCCTGCAAGCTTGACATTTGTGAAAAAACTTCACAAGTGATGTGACCAAAATCACAATGTAGTAATATATTGTAACAAAGGAGACACAGAGATAGGGGCACCACCTTCAGTCTATCTATAGTTTTAATTGATTTTCTAAATTAGCATTCAGTTCTATTTCTGAGTTTTTGCTTTATTTAGTTTGGCATGCACTAAGATAGAGGATGCAATACCCTAGGTAGGCAAGGACACTCTTGCATGAGGATGTTCCAACTTAATGAAGGGCGTAGATCCCTATCAAGGCACTCTTCTATTTTGGCTCAGTTAACCCTGCAGATAGGTGCACTAAAGTTAGGGTTTTCTTCTGCCAGTCAAGGCACTGTTGTGCATGTTTCCAGATTCATTGTATCCCTCTTCTTTCCCAGTCTATAAAAGCGATGCAGAGTGCACCATTTGATGGTTCAACATCAGCACATGATGGTCCGAGAGTTTGAGTTTTGAGCTGTATTTTCATCTTCTGTTTTCTTGAGTTAATAGAAATTACAGATGCTGTTTTGAGTGATATGAAAAATCAGTTTGTTGTTTTATTTTACAGCAGCATGTGTTTGTAGTGTAGAGTACTCCATAGCAGAAATTTTCATAGGTGTTTTTTAGCATTAACGATTTATAGGCTGTAGATTAGTTTTAGAGTACAAAATCTGCTCACCATGATCTGACTCTTGACAACCTTCTCGTTCACCCTCGACAATTCAGGCAAGATTATACAAGTAATGTGTTTATCCTAAGCTTTTACTCAGGGAATTTATTAAGCCTGGACAGTGGACACTCATTCAAAGGTAATTTTTCCATGGGTGCCTGTGAATGTTTAAGATGCCATTATTCTTCATCTGCCCATTGGCAAGGCCACGTATTTTTGTCCTCAAAACGTGCTCTAGTTTGAAATTTCTGGTATCCCGTGGCAACTTTAATGAACCATAAATCCCTAAATAATCCTTCCAAACTTATCCTAGTTATAACTTATATCAACTTTACTTGAGAACAACCACTATTTTAGTTACTTCTAAAGATTGGGTTTACAACCTAGGCTATACAGAGCCTGATTCCCAGACTAGAATGAAGCTATGAATGGGATGTGTGGGGTCCTTAACCCATGACAACAGAACAGGGAAACCAGTGAGGCTTATCTGTCGATCTTTATCACCAAATATACTTAGGGGTTAGGAAGGTACAGGCCATCAGATATAATTCATTTCTTCTACCCCTGTATTGCAGATTATGTGCATAAGCAATACCATCGTTCCGCAGTGGTGCACATACTCTACACAGATCAGAATCCCTAGAAAATCTCAGAGAAGGTATCTCGTTAGATATTAAAAGATTTCTAATCCCCATATTCGGTGCAACTTCTGAATGTGGGCACCATAGTAAAGTATATTAAAAGATCACCTAGAGCTCGTTCTTTCCAGAGATCCATACATAGCTATTCGGGCACTATTCCCGGCAACATCCAAAGCATTTGGTGGACTATACTGATCTGCTTAAGCATTCCCTGTAATACTTGTGGGTTCTGATGCACTGTGGGCAATCGCTGCCAGACTTAATAAAATCTTCATATCAACTTTTATTACGTACCATAAATTTCAGATGAGGTTTACTTCCGCATTCATCTAATTTTGTTCTTACAGGAAACAGAAAAGAAAAATAGCTTTCATTGGACAAGGCAAAACATGAGATTTGTCGCTGTTACCCGGATTTTGCGAAGGCTGGCCACTCAAAATGCCTTGAAATACAACCGTCTCATTCATGAGGGAAGATGAACCCAAGTATGTTGTCTTTCGTTGAATGCAGGAATCTGTGTCATTACACCATCCTCCACCCTGTTATTATACATGGTGACTTTTATTAGGAAGATCCAGACAAAAGGTGACTTTGCTTCTCGAGTTCAGAGTTAAAAAAAATATTTTTGGGTGAAAAACATATTCAATAGGTTGGAGGATCTGTCAGAGGGAATGATAGCAACAAGAACAATAATGATTCAACGGAAGCCATGGCATTAAATGCTCTTAAATAAACAAAATGAAAATAGATGTGAAGTATACAGATAATCAAAATATAGATTCAATAATGATTCAACAATAGAGGGAATGATAGCAACAAGAACAATAATGATTCAACGGAAGCCATGGCATTAAATGCTCTTAAATAAACAAAATGAAAATAGATGTGAAGTATACAGATAATCAAAATATAGATTATCTACAATATTTGTGCCAGAGATGATCAGCTAATATTTGATTCGTTCTGTTTACATTACAGATATCACTAGTAAGTCCAGAAAATATTATGAAGCAATGGTAGGGAATGTAACGTTGGTTGCTTTTTGTGGTCTAGCGGAAATTGGTTGGAGTTTCATATCACAATTAGTTCAAGTTTAGTTTCAGCCCATTTGTGTATGGGCTATACTTGAAAATCCCCGTCTCAGGAGTGTGGGCCCTGCTTCAACCAAAAATTGGATAGTTTCTGTTAAAAAATTTAAGGAAAAGATCATGACCTGGAAATGAAGAAGCCAGTTGTTTGCTCCTGACCCAGATCCTCTATCAAGACGGTAAGCTGGCAAAGATCCATCTAGGCAAACTGCATTGCATCAATTCTTATAGAGTTCAGCAAATGAAATAGATGGCATAAAATCAATTCGTATAAGAAAAACATTCTATCAGATCCTGGTTTGCATGACTGCCTTTTGATTAAACTAGAGAACAATCTTCTATTCACATTAACAGCCAGATGAAACATAAATTTACAAATTTACTAGTGCTTCAGATTTAAAGAAAGATTTTGCTTGCACGAAAATTTTAGGATTATTAAAAGATATTATAATTCTGCCAAAAGTAGGTGCTGTACACTGCTCATATGTAGATATTAGATCTTATGAAGAGAATGTTCACATTCCCTTTGACTTCATTAACAATTGATTCCTTTTGACTTCATTATCAAGGGTGATTGTACTTGTTTGTTTGATCATGTTTTACATTCTTCAAGTATGAATAATAATTTCAATATTTCAAGCCTCATATCTACAGCTTCAATATAAAAGAGATGCAATTATCACTTATCCTATATAATACTTAATACTTATAATGAATAATTAAAATAATACTATATATAATACTTAATACTTATAATGAATAATTAAAATAGTACTATATATTAGTTAAATACATATACAAACAAAAAAAGTATATATATATATATATATATATCCTTCATATATGTTATATAAAAATATATATATTAAATTTATATAAAATCAAAACCATATTTTATACATTCATATTTGCATGAGTTCTAAGTTCTAATAATTTTTGAGTTATAAGTTTTATTAAATTGAGTAAGACTAAACCAACCTAAATAGATCTTAAACGAAACATTAAATGATCATAAGTAACCATAACTCAAAGATTTTGATTCCTTCAAGTACATGATAAAACTGGATCTTTACTCTTTCCTTTAAAATGAGAATATAACCATACACAAATCTATTGGATTAGCAATTTCATGGAGCTCATTTACACGCTTCACCTTTGCAGGAGTATACAATGCAGCCCTCTTCTCGAAACTTTGGATACATATTAACAGAACATGTAGAGGATTGCAAATATGAGCTAGGAAATCAGATTTAATATTGCAAGGCATCTGTTTGCAAAGTTTTGCTGTGCTATTCAATATCATTTTGAACTAAGTACAATAGATTAATTCACATACGAGCACAGATTCATCAAACCCGAAACTTAACATGCACTCTGAATCTGTAAAATTTTGAACTCTAATATTGTCTACATATCTTCGTATTTCACAAACATATCAGATACAACTTTAGACAGGTCTCTATTTGTGTACATTTTCAATGCACCAAGATTGAATGTTCGAACAAATTGCACCTCGCTTTTCTTCATATTTATAAATTTCAGAGATATAACAAAACATCAATCTTATTAGTAAAAAAAAACTTAGTTAAACTATAAATGATTGATCGATTGCATTTCGATACTTGCCAGCTCCTGTGCTTGCTGCTCTCTCCACAAGCGTCAGAGCCACCGGTGTAATATCATCGTGAATTTGAGAAGGCTTGGCCTCTTTGGGCATCCCCAGCCCAAAGGGCATAATATTGATCACAATTAATGCAAAACTATACAATAATCCTACGCCGTGAGATCTCGGCGTAGAAGTCATTCTGATTGAATACTATTGCAGATGGCTACAACGAACAAATCAGCTACGAATCCCAGTAATTCCAGACGAGTGTGTACACCACTCGTGGAAAGGACTCCAAAGGCATCTATTGGGCTGGGCAGTACAGTTTTTCCTGCCCTTTTGTTTGACCCACAAATAGAAACAGCACCGGTTCCATCATCCATCTATCCATAGTACTTTTCCTGATTTAAAAACAGATAATCACTAAACCAAGCATAATCCAAAAGACTATATCTGTGGTTTGATCTTTCAATCAAACCTATCCTTAGGAATTTAAAAAATCATCTCCATGCAATCATAATCAAGAATGTGCCACACTTTATCCTCCTATTAAGTAAGTTTTTCAAGTATAACTGCCATTTTTGAGCTCATGTAAGCTTGGATCGCCTTGAACGAATACGACTGGAGGCAAGAATCTGTACGTTTCACAACGCTCGTAGTGTACAGGCTCAGTTTCACTAAATAAAGATTATTTGGACGGAAGCCAACAAAGTACGGAGCCCTGAGATTGCGAAAAATCCAAATTTAGTTTTTTTGGTTCATGTAGGTGTTAAGTTGAAATTTGTGGAGACAGAAGATATGGAAAGTCAAATTGTGTTTGTCTTTACCATTGGATTTCGTGTTTTTGTTTTTTTTAAGTCTAATTGAACACCACTACACGTGAGTAGACCCTACCATTGTCTATCTTCAATTATACAGTCTGACCAAGTACATGCTTGCAAAGTATGCTATTAGTATTAATAATATATTTTATTTACTATCTCTCGAACAAGACATAAAAAAAAATAAAGAGTAAATGATCACATTATGGATATTTTAACCTCATAGTTTATCCCACTTCCAAGCTTCTCCATATTAAAGTCAACATGTTATGACAATATGACCTCTCCAAATTAAAGAATGTGGAGTCATCCACTTGTAGTGACATGTGATGAAAATATACGATGTATTTGTTAGGGTTAAGATTTTCATCATATATGTGAAGGTTTTAATTATATAGTTTCGTTTATTGACTTGAAATTTTGGAGCTCACGTGACACACTTTCCAATCCAATTGATAAATCAGTAATAATATTTTCTTAGCAAACAAAAAACTAAATTATTTATTAAAATAGAATAAATAGAATATCTAAATATAATAGAATTTATATCAAGAGATAGATCGAAAACTCATATCACATTCCATAGAGTAGTTCATTAATGATTAGACCCAACACTAAGAGAAACAAAAATGACAAGCAAGAAGCATAAAAAAGCATCAACCCAGGATTTAGGATCTGGTCGATCCCAAAGAGAGATCAAAATACTAAAAATAAGCATACACATTTGGATCAAAGTGTTAAATAAACCCAAAAAAGAGCAGATCTAGAGTGCTACGAATGAAATATCACCAACCGATCAACTGAAGAAATTTGCCCATTCTCCCAAAGCTCACTGAAAATGAAACCTTCATCGGCCAAAAGAGTTATTTTTGAAAGGGATTCTTCCTCCTGGTTGAACTCCCAGAAAACGTGGAAGAAAGAAATGCCCTCAAAGTCATTGGTCAGAGATCTAATACTTGACATCTAGGAAAAAAGATGAAGGATATTTATTGCACATTTGTCGGATGCCCAATCAATAACCACCCTGGCGTCCCCAAATATCTGAATACCTTCCAAATGGATATTATGGATATTTTTAATAAAAACACGAGCATCCATAATGCAAGAAGTTCAATTTCTAGATTCTCAATTTTGTCCTGCATCCACTTCATTTTCTCTTAAATTTCATCCAACCTTTGAGAATTTATTTCCCTGATAATTTCAACTCGCGTCTTCTTGTTGTTAATTATTTCAACCTAATAATTCATTCATAGAATCTTCTCGTGGATGACTTGTACCTCCAACTCATGAATTTGATCTCATTACCTTTGCCAACCTTACCAATTTTGCACATATATAGATAGACAATATTGAATCTCCTTTGTGTGTTTCTGACACCGATGAAAGCCTCGATGCATGTCTGCAATTTCACATAGTTTACATATATTGGTGTTGATGAAAATTGATCATCCCTACAAACCTATGCCAAAGAAACCAACACGAAGCACAAAATTAGGGGTGTTCTAGAGGATTCCCACTCTCTTTTAATCCCAAAAACCTCACACCAAGGAGAAAGACAAAGTTGGGTAATGATAACTAGATATGACCATGTTGATGATTAATCCTACACTGAACGCATATCCCATGATCATAGAGCTAATTACTGAGCCTTCATCTAATGTTAAGTGAATTTGTATGTTGTCTATAAGGGAATTAAAAGCCCCTAATTCCACCTCCATCAATATTTTTCACTTGTCCCAAGGACTTAACCAAATTACAAAATATTATGGGTATGTAATTTATCATGGGAGGTGGAAAAGTTCCAAAGACCCCCGATTTTTCCTCTGCATTAATTAACGCAAATTGAATGCATCATTTTCTTGCATGTTAACTAAAGCATTAAGCTTTCTAAAGACCCAATAAAAGTCTATTGAAACAAATAGTTGAGCCAATATTTGAGTTTTGGATAGAAGCCTGCTTAAATGAGTGTCTTGTGGATTTGTTTTGAAATTCCTATCCTTGATTATTATGGTGGAGTCACCTATTACCAAAATCTAGTTGATCCCAATCTTATTCATAATCAGCAAACCTTGATAAAGGGTCGGAACCTCAATTTGATTATTAGAAACCTCACCTAATCCCTAAGCATAAGAAATTTCATGTTTTCCATTGAGATCATTGGAATGATCCCACTAGACATGTTTCCCATAATGATCTTTTTAATTATTAATATATTATATAATGCATAATTTTTTTTTCAAGTAACAATGCTCGAGGATAACCCCAAGTACTCCCCCTCATTTCAAGTTTGGTACTTAGGGTAAACCCTAGATTCTTCGGGGTATAAAGTCCTTACAATAATATTCTCATTATGAGCTCAACACATCACTTACAAGAATAGAACCATTCAAGCTGACACTTTATTTCACAACCAAATGGGCTAGACCCAATTGCACCTAATTCAACACACACATACACACTGTTAATTATGTTATTTCATTAAGTGAGGCATTTTACAACTCGATGTGTGGGAGACCTGACGCCATTAAGTAAGTGAGTGTAACAATGGCATCATATAAATTGTTCACATTAAGGGAAAAATAATATATTTTGATAATAACAACCTAAATCCATTTTAACTCTTGATCTATTAGAGGGATCAAATCCCTTGAGGTACAAGTCTATACCAAAGTTCACACCTTAATACATTTGATCCCTATCAATGCTTTATAAACCCAAATTTAATATGGATTTGATTAAGCCAAAAGCTCAAATATATTACTAAGAAAACATTGATTGAAACAAAACCTCAATGTCTAATACAAACTTAATGTCAACGATGCTTTGACATAAAATCCATAATGAATAGTGAAATTTATATTGTAGAAACAATTCCAAGATACACATTGAGTGTAAAATTTGTCTAAAATCAAACTCATAAAAACAACCAAAAGCATAAGGGAAAATGTTCTTTGGAATACAAAGGCATCAAATATAACTACAAATCAACGTCAAACTAGTAGTAAGGGCCCTCGTAAAGGAGGGGGCATATGGATTTGATATCTAGGGATAAAGGGTGCCTAAATGGCCATCGATATCCTTACCACTTATAAGGAAGCAATGGGATGTATTGGCCATTGAAGTTGATGATTAAATATGATAATACCCTAAATCAATATAGGGAAAATACCACTTATTTGAGGTTTTAACAGTTTTTTTCTTACAAGATTGTGCAATATTATAAAGAAATATTAGCTAAAACCTCTGTAACTAATAACAAAGGATTTAGCAGATGTTCACCATAGCTAAAAATTATGGGAAATTAATGGAGGTCCTAACAAAGGTTTATAATTTTTTTGGCATGCTTAAAACAATAGGGTGCATCGATGCATGCATATTATATGCACTAGTGCATATTATATATTATGAAGTCACCAATGCATATTATATAATTTGAAAGCATTTAGTCATCTCATAATTTTTAATGCATCGGTGTGTATTATATGATCAAGGATTGATGTGTATATATTCTTTCACATAGTAAAGTCTTGGTAATGATAATAGTAAAGGTAATGGTAATGGTATCATAGAAGGGAATGATATTGTTATTTTAGTGAGCATTAGTGCCCTTATTATAGTTATTAGCAGCAATGTGTATCAATCATTGAAATGCATTGATGCGTAAAAATGTATGCAACGTGTCATTATGTTCAAATGAGTATAATACACCGATATGTTTCAAATGCTGAATTTTTCACATTGCAGGTATGTAGATGTATTTTTTTGTATTTTTCATAAAATTTAAATTAATTGTCACAAAATCAATATCTTTTTATAATATTCTTGTTTTTTATAGTTTAATCAATGCACTTTATAGTATTATCCCTTTTAATATTTGTTCCAAGAGAATTATTTCAATGCATGGATAAATTAAAATCGATATGATATAATTGTTTAATCAAGTTACATGTGTATATCACCATTTGAAATATCCTACTACATGAGTAGCAAGGGTATCATTTGAAATTATACAAATGATGCTTAAACTCCCATGCACATTAGCATATCCATACTCATTGAGTCATGTCACCCCCTAAAAATACATACTACGTGAGTAGCAAGGGTATCATTTGAAATTATACAAATGATGCTTAAACTCCCACACACATTAGCATATCCATACTCATTGAGGCATGCCACCCCCTAAAAATATTTGTCCCACTCTATTTGATATTATATTGTCCCCTTTCAATCATTTCCCTCATACATCCTCTCCCCGTCCTTCCATGGATACATAATCTATGTTGCTTGGTCAACTAAGATCAAGTTAAACAATTCCAATGCATTTTAGTTTGTGTTCATCAGATGCAAATGAGTTGACACATTAGCACAACCTAAAATATATTGAAATGCACACAATTTCCACATTGTTGCTAATTCTCATGAAGCATCTCACTCATACTATCCCAATGCAAACCGATGCTTATTGTGCACCAAATTAAACTATGTATGTCGACTTCATAAAAAAAACATTAAAAAGTATATTTGAAGTAAGAATGTTAAATGCTTTTAAAAAAAAATCAAGAATGTAGACACATATTAATTGTGCTTTTGGTTCAAATTCAGGGGGAAAATGACAATATTAAATAGTCAATCCTTCAACTTCATCATTCCATATTATTCCAAGTGCACTAAAGTCTCCCTTGTCATTTGGAGTAACAATACAAGGAAAACACCTTCTAGCGAAGGATTTTGTGGAACCTTCACAAAAAGGAGCTCATTTATAGCGAAGGTAAGTGGGAAGAGGTTTTAGCGTAGGTTTTTAATCCACTAGTACAAAATGGGTAATAAGTGACTAAAAATCAGATATAAATGACTAAAGTTAGTCACGTTACTGTTAGTGACAAATTAGCAATCACTTATCTCTTGACCAAGTTGATCATCTATCACTTAGTCATAAATTGCTTTAATTGATTCATGAGTTGGTCATATATTTAGTCATTTATTTGGTCATTAATTGTCGTTATTTGGTCATTAATTGTTTCTATTTAGTAGTACATTTAATCATTTATTTAGTCATTGATTGTTGTTAAGTGGTCATTTATATAATCATTTATTATTGTTAACTAGTCATTTATTTATTTGTTGCTTGATGTTCACTAGTAATTTAATTAGTCATTGATTTATGTAGATAGGGAACGGAAGAATCAAACCACCAACCTCCTGCCTATAAGGTAGGTACTCTTCCATTGAGCTAGCACCCTTACATAGAACCAAAATTCGTACTGAATCAAAGTTCACACTAAAAATATATCACAAACTCTTACAAACATTAACACACTACGATTCCAACCATAACATAAAACATATCACAAACTCTTAAAAACCTTAACAAGCTATAAAAAAGGGTATCTATATGATATATAAGTGCAATCTCTAGAAGTCAATGGTTTTTATCTTTGTTGTCTAGTTTATAGAATGTGCCAGATAATAAAAATGTTGTGCACTAACCCAAAGAAGGAGGATAATAAAAATGTTCTACCAATGATGTGGGGATATTCGAAAGGTTTCACAACATGAGCATAGTTATATCTAGAAGGTGCAAAATATCAAATCGCTAACTACTTTCATTAACCAAAATATGGGTTTATATAGCCTTACATCAAGAATTAAACTACGTCAACAATTGGGTGGTCGAGGATTATTTATGGCCTTCAACAAGGGTTTTCTTGTTTTACACCTACATCATTTTTAGGAAGCTTGAAACTATACTTAGATTTGTGGCTTGTTACCATCAATGTCATGTATTTCTCTATTAGATCCAACTCATGGCCTTTCGTAAACAAACATGTGCTCCTCAAATTACATATCAGCCTCTTCCTCCTCCACATGTTTCCCTTTTGACTCGACCGCTCATGCATCACGATCCCTCTCTTGGATCAAAAGCTACGATTTGGAAGATATTAGAAATTAGCCATGGTGATAGAAATCATGCCTCTACCAAGACTGTGTTAATTGGAGAAACCATGCTTAGTAAGTGACACATAACCAGATTATGGTGCCAGTATAGAGATTTATTTGCTTCTTCACCTCAGATCTTATTTACATCTCATGATCTAATTCAAACATGTATATCTGTGGCAAAATCCTTGCACATTAATCTCTCATAGTGCAACCATTCCTATGGCTTCTTTCCTATACACTAGATCACAAATTGTGACAACCATCCTATTGTTGTTATTTGACATGTTGAATGCATAAATATATTGTTGTAATGTCCTTGAGCCTATGTTGACAAAGCCTTGAGCTTCTATGAAATTCAATTTACCATAGGTACCAACCTCAAAATGAGGGTAAGTACCTGGTGGGTTTCCCCAAGATATGTATTTGATTGGAAAAAAAGTCATAGTTTTCCAACATTGATATTTGTTTGCAAATAGATTTATATTGATTTCCTAATAGCGTTATTGTGTTTGTTACATTATGTCTCTCATATGTACTCCAACTTTCTTAGAGGTAGTGTGCATAAAAGTGTCACATTAAACGGTTATAACCAACACTTAATATCATAATGCCATATCATCACATTCAAACATAAGAAATACTATTTAGTCTTAGTTTTATGCTATAAGGCCTTAAACATAGTATCAACGAATAAAAATTGTCCAAACAAGGCCAAGTAAACAAAAAATGAGATCAAAATGCATTATCTAACACATAGTAGCAGCTAGAAATGTATTTTCTTCACTTTCTCATATTGTTAAGAGTGAAATTAGTGTGTACATTAGTACACAATGAAACAACATATAGCTAGTTACCTCTGTAAGGTCGCCCTCTATGTTCAAACATCAAACAGTCCACTAGACAGTTCATAGGCTTAAGCCCAAATTCTTGTTTCTCAGCCTGGATCACTCAACAATAGTATAAATAAAATTTAGATCAATGGAAAAATCATTAGGATACAAAGCTCTTATCTACAACTAAAACTTGATTTCCAAAGGATAAAAGAGATTACTTATCATAATATATATAAACTTCGGTGCCCTCATAAATAACACTAGAAATCCTTCCTTATATTATAGTTGTTTGTGATCAGTTTCTTATATATAAAATTAAAAGCTCATGGAGAATAGAAATAAGCATCACCTCAAAAACAAACTTGTTTTCTTTGTAATTAGTTGCATGTCCTTATTTTTCCCGAAGTTGCATATTGAACATGTTTAGAGTTATCACCTACATTCAAACCATCATACAAAATTCAGTAAAAGAAGATTGTTGCAAACATCTTCCCATTTGAACATCAACTAAAAAACCAAAAAATATAACAAGAACATACTTCTTGGTAGCCACTCTTCATGTCCCCATTGCATGTAAAATTCATCAATTTATTGTAGAATCTTGTACCATGTGGAAATAAGAAGCACCAATATCAGAAGCCTCAAGAAAATTCATAAGAAGAGATAACAAAAACAATGAATTTAGTTTTTAAACTATTGAAACAAAGAAGAAACCAAAAGTTCCAGCAACCTAAGTGGATGAAAAAAGAAAAGATCTTGATTTAGTCCCATGACCCTGTGATCACGTTTTTTATTAACTTCTTCTAACAATGTAAGATATTCCTACATTTCACAATTCCGAGTGAGTTAACATGATCTCATGGACTGGTATGTACATATCGATAATAACAAATATTATGTAAACAAAAAGATCAATGTAGGTAAGTATATTTGTGTATATATGTATATATTATTATACGTGCCAAGACAGGTATTTTTTTTCAGAAAGAAAAAAGCATGTCCTTGTTATTCATAGAATCAAAAGGCATCTTACATAGCAAGCTCGGGAGATGGGCTACAATCTAAAGAGGAAAGATACATACAAGAGGTAAATCCATACCATCCGAAAGATACACAACTCGATGAGTGCTGAGGGGGAGAGTTTAATACAGTCTATGATGTATAAATATACCCATCAATAATAATTGTCATGTCCATCCATATCTACCGTGTACATGAAGAGCATGTGAGAAGAAACTAAAGGTGCCGACTCGCTACAAGAAGATAAGGTGCAAAAAAGAAAGGGCACTAAGTCTTGCACCGACTCAAAAGAGTTTAATATTGCCATGAGAGGTGAATTGACCCTCAAAATATTCATGGTATGTGCCAATACCCGGAGCCAAAGAGAGTACATCTTTAGAGAGACGGTAAGCTTGCTAATTATGTTCACAGTAGATATGGTCAAATGACAGAGCTAGGAAGTGAGTGCATAGCTTCCTAGTTTCCCTGCACTAGTAAAGTAGCTCAGGTGGAGACAGGGAAGGCTTGCCCTTTGCCCAGTTAATGACAACTGAGGAGTCTCCAAACACCTAGAGTGAGGGAATGCCCATCATATGGGTGGAAAGCAGAAGGGCCCAAAGCCCAACCAGTTCTGCTTTAGTATTAGTGCATTGATCGACCCCCACAGCAAACTCAAAGGAATGTGTTTCATTTAGGTGCAGGTTGTACCCAATGCCACCACTTTTAGCTGAAGCACCATAAAAAAAACTGCATGGATATACAAGACTTGGACCAGGGCCCAGTATTCTAGGTCTTTTCTTCTTTTCTGAAGGTGGGTAGTACATTTGGGAGAAGTGATTCACCCGCTTAATCAAGCCCAACACTGACAGCTTATATCCCTCGAAGATAGATTTATTTTTAGCATTCCACAGAACCCACATAGTATAGAAGGGAAGGTAATAACAGACATTATACTTCGAGAAGCGATCAATTTGCTTCCCCATGAGATCCACAAGAGACACAGACTGAAAAGATGGTCCCAAGTGATACTAATCACTTAGTATCGAGAGCAGGTTCAGCCAGACTGGGCAGAAGCCGAAGAGGTGTTGTGTGCAATCCTAATTTGCTAAGCAGAGGGCACAAGCTGAGGGTCCGATCCATCCCCTCCTCTGAAGGTTATCCCAAGTAAGCAGTTTATTTGTTAAAGCCAGCCAAACAAAACAACTGATTTTTTTTGGCAGTGTACCATTCCAAATAATATCTAAGAGTCTGCTGCCAAGAGGGGGACATGGTGAGGAAACAATGGAATCATACATCGCATTGGCAGTTACAGTACCATTCTGCAGGTTTAGAGACTAGACTAGAGAGTCCATTCCCGAAACCAGACGAAGGCCACTCCTTTCCATGCTGACTGTAAAATTCTCCCATGCAATTTTCCATTCACCACCAATACCCAGATTGGCAGCAGAGTACCAGTAGCCATGAGGGCCAGGTAGAGTGTTGTGGGAACTGGCAAGAGAAGCTATATCTAAGTCAGCAAGGAAATCGAGAAGATCCGAGGGGAGAGAAAGAGACTTATCAACACCCACAATCAGGTCAATGCCCAGACGGATGTTGTAGCCATCACCCACATGCCATGCTAGTCCACGGCCCAATACAGGAAGAGTTTGCAGAAAACCCCTCCAAAAAACAAAGCCACCGCGAGAACAGAAGTTTTTTCCACGTAGCCATTCCACCACAGATATTTGCTTTAGGTATTTGTGACTGAGAACTTGATGCCATATACTGTCATGTTGAAGGGCCCTCCAAATTTTTTTCAATCTTAAAGCAATACAGAACCAAGACAGATTCTTTATACCCCAACCCCCATACTTTTTTGGCCATGAGAGCTATTGCCAGTTTGCTAGATGGTATTTGTGCTTATTTCCAGCCGAGCCCCAGAGGAAAGCAAAAATAATACTCCTGAGCTTGTTGATGATAAAAACAGGAATGGGGGCAAGTCCCAGCCAGTACACAGGGATGCTAGTAAGTACAGCTTGTACCAGGACCAAACGACCTCCAAGAGAGAGCAACCTGTGTGACCAATAAAGAATTCTACATTCGAATTTCTTGATGAGCCAGAGCTAGTCATTACTCTTATATCCCAATGGCTTGAGATGAAATCCCAAGTACTTGATTCCAGTAGAGATGGGGTCCATTTTATAAGGCATAAACCAAGCAATGTCCGCGCCCACATCAACATCCAGGTTGTTGAAGAGAAAGCAAGATTTTTTCAAGCTAATGCACATGCCAGATGCCTTGCAGAAGGTACTCAGAATGACATCGAAGGCCGTCCATTCAGATAGTGTACCGGAGCCCAAAAGTATAACATCATCAACAAAGAAAAGTGCCAAGACAGTTATATAGCTATCGTTTAGTCAAACAATAGTTCTGACTTTAATTAATTTATATATTTTTTCAAAAGTTTTACATAACTTTTATAAAATTCATATATTAAATTAATATTTAAAAAAATTATTTTTTTTATTTTTTGAAATCTACTTTTTCATTTTATGATTGGTTCATTTTAATGATTTGACTAATTTCCTCTAGTGTGTAAATGAAATTGTTAGATATAAAAAATATTTAAAAAAAATAAAAAATAAATAAAAATATATAACAATGCCAAGTGTCTTGTTTATTAAAATAGTATTAATAACTAAGACAATCACATCACAATGATTGACTATAATTATATTACAATGAAGCTTATTTACTCAACACACTTTCCCTCGAGAGGGGAGCCTCTCAAATGGGCACAGTTGGATGAGAGATCCGACCATGCCTATTTGAGAGGCTTTCCTCGGTATATAAGGCGCTCCATTATATTACTATATATAACTTTTATTTAAATATAATAAGCTTTTTTTTTAATATAAATACACATCAATATATTATAATACCTTTTTTTTTTAATTTAGAAATAAAATCTAATAATGTCAAGTGTCTTGTTTATCAAAATAGCCATAATGACTAATATTGATAGATGTGATAATCACATCAAAATGAATGAATATAAATATATCATTATATAGAACTTTTATTGAGATTTAATATTTTTTTTAAATATCTATATAAAAACTTTAACATACTATAATATTTTTTTATATAAATTTATTGAATAAAAATTTTAAACTAAAATTTTCAAATATTTATTTTGATATTCAATTAAGTTTTTTTTTCACATTTAATAAACTAACATACGGAACTAAAGATTGATTTTTTTATTTATTTCTAAAAAAATATTTATTGGTTTATTCAAACAAATTAGATGATTAATATTTTAATTTGACATTATACTAGAGAATTACCAAAGTTTAATAATTTATTTAGCCTTTTTATTATTAAAAGAAAAAATTATAATTTATTTTGATAAAATTTTGTCATTAAATAAATGCAAATTTTATAAAATCTCCACACAATTTTGATTTTTCTAAATGACAATGACATTTTCTTATGACTTCTTATTTATTATCCAATTATTTTCATGTCAAACTTTAACTTGAAAGTTGGCTTATATATAACTGTTAGATCAAAACATTTCTAAATTATGAGAATAAATTTGGGTTATAAATAACTATTATAACATTTTTAAATTATTAAATTAAACCTAGGTATGTAAACTATTAAATTAAAACATGTTTAAATTATTAAATTAAACCATTTCTTAAGGTAGGTATAAGTAGCTTTGGTGCTAATTTCACTTGTTAAATTATAAATACATAGTACACGTATTTTTAGCCTTTTGGAATCTAGATATAAAATCCCATAAACCATATGAAGCCTTTCACGATTTGATTTGCCTCTCGAGTAAGATTCTAAAAGCCTAAAGGCATGGAAAATAAATTTTAAAGAAAAAATAACACAAGACATAGACCAGCAATTAAGCCATTTTCCTATAATGATTTTTTAATGCAACCACCTTCAAACAAGCTAATGCTTCACATGAGATGTATTAGGGAAGTGTGGCCCACTACAAAGATCCTAGGATTTGCAATAAAATATCCTATTTGGTCGTTGGTCTAGTTTTCCAATTGCTACTAAGCATCTTGTGCTATGTACAACTTTTTTGAAACAATATAAAATTATCTAGACTAAAAAAAAGTTTTACACTATTGGGTAAACTACTAATTGAAACAAAGATAACAATGGTTCAATAAAGATCATGTGTAATGTAAGATATATCAAAGATTAAATTTCTAAAATATATATGGCAAAGATAAGAGAAAAAACACAGATATTTTCCTCACATGCATGTTAATAGAATAACCAATTAAATTGCAACCATTGTTTCCATTTTTTATTCAGAGTGACATTTTGCAATTTATCCTTGTTTTTAACCTAGTTTTAACCTCTTTTTTACAACTACATGAGTACAACAAGGTTCTAAAAAAGGGTATTTTTACATCCCATTAGAGTTTGATTCCTCAAAGAAGTGAGTGTACACTTCTGCGACCAAGATGGAGTCCATGGAAGCACCGCTTTCATCCCATTTTTACGCCTTAAGGCATTTTTCTCATAGAAGTTGTGTTTCTGTTTTGAAACACTGTAGCATGGTTGTCTATCAATCCAATAGAATTTTGACATGTGCATCTTAACCTAACTGCCGTTCACGTATCCTCCTTGTGTTGCGGTTGCGTTCAGACATATCCTCCTTTTTGCTGCAGTTGCATGTTCAGGTAACTGTTGGGCGTACTGATAGCATTCATATCTCGTTTTCGAGTATGCCGACAATGGCTCTCTCGCCGACTACTTGGACGGAAATTCGCCTGTTCTCTGCTGGAAGCAAAGACTGAAATTTCCCTGGATTTGGCAAATTTCACAATTTTAGGGTTAATTAGATAATCCACATAGCCAAGCAGCTCAAGCTTTATATTTGCACTTGATTCCATCCAATGGTGATCAGTATTGGAATTATTTCATCAAGTGGGTTTCTGATTCATACACTTCTTTGATTCTAAAGCACTTTGGGAGTAAGCTTAAACCTTTAGACACTAAGCAGCTCGCTGACCATGCTTGAAGTAGTGAAAAGCTAGATGCAACCATTAAAGTCTAATAAGATTTCTTCAATAAGGCCATTGCTCAAATTACCTTTGATGCAAAGATATAGGCAAAAGTAGAAGCTGGAAAATTCGTCATCTATTAAGCCATATACTTCGAAATAAATTTACCAAACCATTCCCATTGGCATTGAGGGAGTTGATATACCAATAATTTAAAGGCATGCCAAGCATTTACACTCGCATAGGCACTAATAATAGCATTTCGGTACATCAGTTGAAAGTTGAAACCCAACAAACAAGTCATCATAAAATGGTCTGATGTCCAAAATAAACAAGGAAGATAAGCCACAAAGTGGCTACTCTCTACCTAAGTATTATCACACCTAAGAGTCATAATAGAGTCATAATCTGTCTATCAAGGTATATATTAATTAACTCTAATGTATAGTTAACTTATCATGTGTAGTCAAGTTTTCATTGTGTATTACTGGCAGATTGTATAGTTAACTGATGATGTTTACTCACGTTATCACTGTGTATCAGTAGCAGATTGTACACTTATTCAGCTATGTGGCAAGCACTTGAGACACAAAATCCACTCTGTAATTTTCACCCATTGTAAAATAAATATTAAAACAACCAGTCGTTAGCATGAGCAAGCTTTGTATTCTCAGCATTCATGCAGTAGGTCTCTATGTGCATTCCAGCATTCGAAGTTTTCATCCCAACAAAACCCTAACCATTTTTTTTAATAATTGAACTCTTGGATTTTCCATTGTGTGTCGACCACGATTCATCAACGGTCAAATGCTACCTCATATGTATCAAATGCTACAGCATATGTATCAACGGTCAAATGCTATCATTGTGCTAATTTATAGCATTGGTAACTTTGTGAAATTCCTATTATATTGGTAACTCTCAAATGTAATCAAGGATCCTGTAATAATGGTAACGGTCAATTGTTGTCAACAATTATGGGTACCAATTGTGCATTTAGATCCTGGTAAAAATCATGCAAATGTGACCTACCAGAAATTGCAATTGCAATCTATCATAGCTAGAGACTTCATTATCCATCAAAATTGGCAGGCAGCAGTGCTCACAACAAAAATCCATGTCAAACTTTCCCAAACATATATATAACACTCAATTGAACAGTCGAAACTACAATTACTAAACATGCATGCATGTACCAGTCCAACAATAAGCTTTTCTCCTAATATCCAAAAGTAAAAACTCACAAATTATCTTCTATTGAGCTTTCTGAATCTGCAGTCTACAAATTCAGATCAACATCAGCAATAGAAATTACAACAAAACCTCCATCGTTTAGTCTTCAACAGCTTCTCCTGTTTTTCTTTGCTAACTTCATCTTTCTTTGTGTAGTCAAAACAAAAATCTATCTTTGAATCTATAACAACCAAAGTCTTCATGCTTTAAGGCATGCGTGTGAACCTAATCCCGAGACGTTTAATGAATTCTCCAATCCTGGAGATCTATGTATTGTAATCTGTCATAGATCGACGTTTCATATATTGAAGGACAACAATACCACTACAAATCAACACTTTGTTGAACTCTGTGAATTATTATGTTTTTTTCATCCGAAGTGTATGTTATTTTTAAATCATAACCTCTTAAGATTGACCCAACCACAATTATTTACAGCCTTCAGATTTTTTATTACATGGCCCATACCTCAAGGAGTTTTGATAATTAATTCTTGCTGCATATTATAGCACCTTCGAACTTGCTGATTAATGGAGGTTTTAACGTAATGGACTTTAAAGGAGGGGATTTCATTATTTAAGGCTTTACTGATGGGAAGGAAAACAAAAGGGAATTATAAAGGTTTAAAAAATGGAATTAGGGAGAGGTGTAAGTAAATGTAAAAGATAATTTTATTTTATTTTATTCTTGAAATATGATAATTTGGGTAAAGGAGATAAGATGTTAAAAATTGATTGTTAAAAAAAAGGGCTAATGGCTTGATAAGGGATGGCCAGAGGGACAAAGGAAATATATGTTATTAAAAAATAAAAGGGAATACTTGCATGTAATCTTTAATAGAAAGGGTGTATTTTCATCTTTTAAAACGAGGTATTTTTGGTATTTTCATCTTTTAAAACGAGCTATTTTCATGATAATTAACTGCATGTTTTATAAAATGTAGAGAAAAAGGTTGCATCATTATCTCGCTACACCAATTTTTATGAAAAATGGTGAATAAGATATAGAATTAAACCCTTGGAAAATGATAAATTGCCGAAGATTCCATTTCAATCTTTTATCCATATTCATGTAAGAGAAATTGTTCCAATACATCACTAAAGTATACTAGAATCGGAAGAGAAGGACATGTATTAAAAAGTATTAAAAATGTAATAAATAAAGGTATTAAAAAGTATTAAAAATGTAATAAATAAAGTTATTAAAAAGGTTTTAGGATTATGTTAAGTGACATTTGGTGTTCCAAGAACTATTAAAAATAGCTATGTTGAAAATATTAAATATTGAGAAGTTAGAAGAGTGTGGACCCAACAAGCATAGCCAAATGGCTTAAAGTTTAGGGGAAAATTTGAAAGCAGATGTTAGGTGTATGCTTAACTAAGATACCAAGATACATATCTACAACTTGAGGAGAAAGAGACAATTAAAGGGATGAGTAAGGAAATAAATCCGGTTGGTCTTCAATGCAACTTAATGGAGACTAGACTTCTTCAGCGAGCGGATTCAAAGTTCAAAGTTCAAAGTGAACCTTGGAGATGATCCCTTTCTAAAAACATTCATGCTTAAGTGAGCTCTAAAACCCATGGGTTTTAACCACATTAAATGCTTTCTACCTACAGGAAGTATTAGCAAGATTTTCATTAGTAAAGGAATTTGTAATTTATCTTTCCCGTGCGTGCAACAATGCATTATTATAGCAATGATATAATTGAATGGATCAAATTTACCAATTAGATAGTTTATTTTTGGCTCATACTTTTTCTCATATGGTTGGATGAAAAACTATTCTTAATGTCGGTTGGTGAATGCATAGGAACACTAATAAAGGCATTAAGGACTCATTCTTGCCATTCTTCAATGATATTTTTTCTTATATGACACCTATGCTGGTAAATAGCCTTGAACATTGATTGCTTCTATGTTGTAGATTGCATTAATACAACTTTCATGTTTATTGAATTAGTTGACCATTATAAATATTTAATGATCACAACTATTTCACTTCTTTGTTCTGGTTTTAACCATTCAACAACATAATTTATTACGACAATCATGGGGAATCACATTTTATTTGCAATTTGGGACCATACATATATCTTATTAGAATAAGCAAGTTTCCTTGTTTTTATTCCACAAATTTGAGCAATTATTTCCTTGTTTGTCAACGTTTGAATCTATTGGTTACATTCAATATGTATTAGTTAACTGAATATCAACCAATGAAGTTTATCTTTCACTATCTGGATCAAGTAAACATCATATGATTCCTTATCTCAGATTATGATGTTGGTGAATCATTTTGCTCTACATTCTAATTTCAATCTAGATGCATTATGATTGTGAACTTATTAAGTTGGCATTTTCTTGATGTCTTTCAAGGTAAATATAAAGAGAAGAATTGCAATTTATATTTCTTATGGTGTTGTTGAACCGTGTGGAGAAGCTACAAAAAAGTAATAAAGCTAGAGCTTTTCTACTACTTTACGAGATATAAATGACCACTTAGTTTGGACTTTTTAATTTTTAACTCGTGAAGTATGCTTTTATTTGTATTCACAAATATTATGATACATTTTTTCCCTTCATATTGGAAGCATCTAATGATGTTGATGCATGTGTGTTCTAGGTATAAACATTCTATGGTGTTCATGCTATTCTATTTTGTTGTTGAATTCACCGTTCTTTTTTTTAAAATGCATGTTATATAACATTGTATTGTACATAAATGTTCACGAAGGTGTACAAATCAATGAACATGGCTACAATTATATAGACAATTACTCCCAACATTGGTGAGGAGTGCTAGCATATCTCCATGAACATCAATCTTAAAAGAGTTTACATATTCGTGGAAGATGGCCATTTTGGTTGAAACCTGAACTACCAACTTTGCTCCAAAGGATTTAGTCTCACCCAACTAATGGAAACACCCATCTATTCTATTTGAGTAGTGAAGTTATCCTTTAACTTCTAGGCCTTTATGAACATTAACAATTCCAAACTCTAAAAAATACAAATATTATTCTTGTATATGAAGTTGTAGGCTGCTAGCTCAATGGTAGAGCATCTGCATTATATAATGTAGAAGATTGGTGGTTTGATTCCACCATGCCCTCTCTTAAATATTTGTATTCTATAACTATTACATAGAAGGGGTATTATGACAATATTTAAGACAGTTTTTTTTAAATTGTCTGAATTTAAGACAAAAGAAAATTTGTGTATCATCTTAAATATTGTCTTTAAGCGAGTGTCTTAAATTTAAGACAATAGTTTAAGACAATAATTTAAGATAATAGTTTAAGACACCCGCTTAAAGACAATATTTAAGACGATACATTATTTTATTATGTAGCACTCGTGCAAACCATACAGATAAATTTTTATCTGTTGCAATAAACTCTAGGTTTCACCACGGTGATAGTGCACATGCCACATAGCTTGGTTATCGCCGAAGACTTTTTGCTTTACATAAATAGATAAAGTCATCAAGTTTGACTTCAAAGACTTTTTGATTTACATAAATAGATAAAGTCATCAAGTCTGAATTTGATAACGTATCTAATATAGTTGTTTTAAAGAACACTTGGCAAAGAAGTTGTAAAAAAAATCCAAATATCCTATTATAAATTTCTGTTTGTTTAATCTCTTTAGAATAACTTCCACTTATCTAGCTAGCCTCCATTAAAATGGTAAAATGAGAATCTCGTAACCTAAGGATCCCAAGAGAGAAGAACTCAATCAGAACACCTAGTGTGATCAATGCTTCAATTGGATCTGTTTTAACTGTGAGTAATAACGAGGGCATGCCAAAACTATTTTATTTTAATAAATGAATGAATTTGACCCGGAAGAGAAGGAATATCATTTCCATATTTTAAAATAAGATGGAATCAACAAATCTAACCCAATCATACCATTCATAGAATGATTAAAGTTTTTAAAATTCCATAGTTAGTGTTAATGTGGTTTGGATATAATTTAATCTAAATTATATAAAATGTACTTGGTTAGACAATCAGTTTATTATATTTACTTGGGGAAACATTGCAATTATACCATTCTTCTAAATGAATGATTATTTTCTTCTTTTTTGAAGAACCAAGAACAACAGAGATATGTCCTAGAGAGGGAAGCATGAATGCTTTCTTCCTTTCTAAGAAACCAAGAATGACAGAGATATGAACTAGATATCTAATATTAATTTTATTTTAATACTAAAAGGTCATTAGAAGTATATTTTAATACTAGAAGGGAGCATGAATGCTTTCTTATTTTAATACTTGAAGGATATTTCGAAGTGACAGAGGTCACTTCGAAATAAGCTCATTAAAACTAATAACTAACCTCAGATGACTAAGCTCACAAAAGAGGAATTTGTCCATGTCCTTCAACGTCAAAGTACTGGATTTCCTAGAGGAAGTTCAAATTTTAGAGGTGTCACCTTGCACAAATATGGAAAATGGGAAGCTAGAATGGGCCAACTTCTGGGAAAAAAGTAATTGAATCTATTCTTTTATCCAAAAATGGCACTAATATTTGTTTCGAGCTATTACATTGGATTTAAAACTCTAGGATAGTATGATTGAACTAAGCCTGAGATGATTGAACTAAGCCATGCTTTTGTTTCTCAATTTAGGTTAATGGTTAACATCGCAGGCAAAGGTTAGAAAGTGTGGTATCTCTACTCTTCAGCCTCAGTGATATACGATTGAAGAAATTACTTGATGAATTCAAGGTCATACCTTTTAACTGGATGGTATACTAATATATGGCCGAATGATAAATAGGAAATTAAGGATTGAATGCTTATCTTTTATTGTCATATCTTTGTCATAAGTACCTGTTACCTAGCTTCCCAAATGGAGGATTTGGTGCAGTATGAGTGGGATCCAACACATCGAAGGCAGGTGGATATTGTGTTACCAATCGTGGTATCCTGCTTCCTCAAATAAAATCACCTTGGTAGAAATAACAATTTTCATCCACTACCATTTTTATTTCCACCCTAGGAGAAGCAAACCAAACCAAACCATATGCACCCTGTAATAAAAAAATTGTTTTTAGCAATCGATCTCGTTATAATTACAACAACAAACAGATAGCTCCACCTCCAAGAAAAGAAATTTATGTATATAGTGGAGTACGTGAAATTGAGAGGAGATAAAAGATTATTAGTAGGAAATCGCTTTTGACTCCTATTTCTAGGTTGCTTATACATGGATTTTCCTGGGCTTGCTAAAATTCCTTTGTGCCCTCTTTGTGATTGGCCAGTGACTGTGTTTTCCCTCTAGGCATGGGCCCTAACCTATGTGATCCCTCCAAGGGTTGATACATGGGTAATGTGACCCACTTTTGTTGGCCTTGGGATGAGGTTGTGCCCTCCTTTAGCTGTCCATACAGAGTTGTTACCTCTTCACGGTTGCCAGACTTGAAACGTGGCCTTCTTGGCCTGTTTGAATTTTATTTTTAACTTTTTGAGCTAGGTCATGCCACGCCCCATCTTTTAAGGGCATACACAACCACTCTCCAATGTAGTAAGGTCTTAAACATTCATAAGTTGTGCTTCACTCCTTTCCACATTTCTTGACCTTAGCTTGAACTGATAAAGGTTGCATGTAGTCTGTTTGAGGGATGCTTCCTATTTGGATAGGACAAACCTAGACTATGACTTCCATGTAAATACTCTTTGTACTTTGAAATTACTTTTTATTATTTTGCATACTTAATAACAATTTGGTTATTATTCTTTTAAATTAATTAAAGTCGATAAACCATTAATGCATGCACTAATAATAGCCATAGGCTACCCAAGTTGGGCTCGTCCAGGCACTTGTAGAAGGGCTTGTAACATGCGGGATGTGCCATAGCCATAGCCATTGCCACTGCCACTTTTAATTTGTTCGATCGATTTCATTATATTTACATGGCCAAAGTAGATAACTCCACCCCCAAGAAAAGAACTTTTTTAATGTAGTCATAGTACATGAAATTGAGAGGAGATCAAAGTTGATTAGTACGCAATCGCTTTTGACTTCTGTTTTTAGGCTAGTTATACATGACTTTTCATGTGACTTCTAAACTTGATTTATATCCTCTTCGTGACTGGCTAGTGATTGTGTATGTCATGTAGGGTTGGGTCCTGACCTGTGGCATCCCTCCAAGGGCTGAGTCGTGGCTGCTATGACCTTCTTTTGTTGGCCACGGGCTGAGGCTGCAACCTCCTTTCACTTCCCATACAGAGCTATTTCCTTCTTGCCATGTTCAAACTTGATGTTTGCACTTGTTGAGCTTGGTCATGCCACACCCAAACCCTAAAGGGAATACACAACCACTCTCTATTCTAGGGAGGTCAAAACATTCATAAGATGCGCGTCACTCCTTTCAACATTTCTTGACCTTTGCTTGAACTGATAAAGGTTGGATGTAGTCTTCTTGGGGGCTTCTTCATATTTGGATAGGATAAACCTAGACTATGATTCCCATGTAAATACTCTATGCACTTTGAAATTACTTTTCCTGAATTTGTATACTTAATAACAAACCTACAACTATGAGCATGTTCAATGTCTACAAAACATCTGCTGACCAAATAGAGTGCCCAACTTCCAACACTATTGGAAAAGAATATTGTTTTATATGGTTTTTTCTATAATGACTTGAACATTCTCTACTTCCAAATTTCCACTTTTATGAGCATTACAAATAGTTTTTCCCATTTTTTTGCTGAAACGATTCCTTGAAGTTCACATGGATTGATATCTAGACACAATGTGATTTAAGTGTGCGACTACATGACATGAAATGGAACAAACAAAATGTTTTTTACTGTGCTTTTTATGCCTATGCATTTGTCCCCTAGGGTCTTTGTTGCTACCACTTTAGCGCTCGTCGTCTCTTCCACCAATCCGCCTTCTACACATTTCCTCCTTCACTCCTCTTGTTTTGTTAACGTGTGTCCTTTGTGTCCTTTTCCTGCTTCGTTTGAATTCTGGAATCCTTGGTTGCTTTCTAGGTTTTTTAATTCCTCCTACTTGTAGGTTGCTTATACATGTCTTTCTCTTGGCCTCCTTGCCTTTTGCATGGTCCCATATTAAGGCCTCCTTTGAATCCTCCTTGCAGACTTCTTATACATCCCTTTTCCTGGGCCTACTAAATTGTTTTGTGGCCTCTTCGTGACTTTGTATTTGGTCTTGTAGTCTCGTCCACTCTGATTCCAACTCGGTTCCTTCACTGTACACTTTGTTTCATTGGTCGTCTGCCTTGAATGAGCTGCAACAACCATACCCTTCACATTACTCCCTTCAGCACTTCCGATACTCCATTGATCAACATTGCATTTGACCACCTCATGAGCATGCCTCTTTCCTATGTTGAAATTGATAATCCATTGATACACATTCCATGTGACCATCTCATCGTCACTCTCTATGCCTGCCAACCCTCAAAGATGGTTTTTTATATCATTAAGCAAAAAAAAAATCAATGCACAAATGCACATGCAAAAACATGTTCCCTTCTCTGAAGCTATCAACCAAGTTGGTTAGTCTTTTACTCATGGAGTAAAAAAAATTCAGTATTTGTTCTTCATAAATAGGTTATAGTTTGCATTTCTTGGTCACTAGAAAGAGGTAGTCCATGTTTTCTACTTTTCTAAAGGAGACAACCAAACATAATAGTCATTTTTTATTTCTTGGTTTGGCATTAACATTTTTACACATAAAATGTATTCCTTTAACTTGCTTTTTCTTGTTGGAAGAGGGGAATTTGAAGGTCTCTTAAACATTTATTTTCATGGTATCTTAAGAAATACTTATTGTCAAATTAAATAGAATTACATGTAAACAAATACGTTTACATCTACAAAACAACTAACATAAAATATCTATGCTCTTCTTCTATTTTTTTCGCATACATTTACTAGAATATGTAGTACTTAAATTACTTTTAATGATTACTTATCCAATGTCCATTTATTATTTTGCATTCACTTAAAGTAATTATCCTTTTTTGAGAAAAAAAACTGCCTTTTGTATTATGTTAGCTGATTTTGAAGTGTGTTAAGCTTTGTTGTTTCAAGTAAAACAATTAAAACATAAGTATGAAGTAGATCAATTAATGCATAAATATATACATGTTGGAAATAGCTTTTACTTATGCAAGTGCCAACGTATCACATCTTCAGTTTGGATTTTCTTCTTATACAGTGATGACAAAAACAAAATGTCTACATACCTTGAGAGAGAGGACATAGTAAATCCCTTTGCTGACCCGTAACTATTCTCTTGTCTTCCTTTTGTTAGTTTATTCCCTTAACTTGAAGTACAACACAATGGTTGTAGCTTGTTTGCAGGGTGCTTCCTCATGGATACTACATACCTAGACTATCCTTTTTTTGTCTTCCCTTTGGCTTGAACATGCCTGTGGTTATCTTCTCCTAACATGAAACAAAGTATTCAAATGGCATCTATACATGCTCTCATTGTACTAAAGAGCGACATGGCCATCACTTCTCCATAGATAAAAACATGGATCCTCGAAAGCAACCATGTGAACTTGCATGCCTGACTCAAATAGAAGAAATGCTAATTGCTCGTGTCAATCCAATACTTCAAGTTCCACATGCACGTGGTTGCCAATAAATATACTCCAGCCATACTATTAGTTTCCCACAAGTCATCTCCACAATAGCCACCTCTCTTCCACGTCTCTTTCCAGACTTGGACCTCCTTCCCATGGCTTGTTTTGTTGTGTACAATTTCCTCCGTAATTGGAAATTTCATTTGGTGAAGACAGAGATACAATCAACAATTTTTTTTTTATGTCAATGGTATGTATGGAATATCACTGGATGGTCAATTTACTAATCTTGTGCTCGGTGTTATACACTTTTGTTTATCAACTATTTTTGTTTTCTATGTAAAATCTGAGTAGTTTTCTTATTTCATTTATGAGTTATATGAGATACTTACATAGAAACATTTCTATGATTTTCAAAAGTATATTTGATGATTTATGTTGAATTTGGCCTATTTCATACAACTACTCATAATTGTTACAACCCATCATAGTTGTTATTAAATTGGATAAATATCATACCATGCTTTGTTAATTAAGGTGAAGCAAATTTTTTTGAGTCAATATATATGTTATAATGTTGAAGGTATGCACATTATAGAAAAAAAACTGGCAACCATCGTTTCACATAGTTATTATAATGTTGAAGGTATTTGTTAAAAAATATGAGATGATTCTTGAAATGATTTTCTTCTCATTATAAATTGATCATTGATGTCTATAATCATTTCAATAAGTCATGTACCGATCAAGACATGTTGAAATGTTTCAAATAATCTCGAAATGTTTCAAATCATGTTGCTATTACATCCTAGGTGAATACTTAGCTCTATTGCATCCATTTTGAAATGCTTTTCATATCATTATAAATTGATCATTCATGTCTATAATTATCTCAAGAAGTTAGGTACCGATTTAAGAGCCTGTAAATTCTATTAGTTATTTTCTAGGATCTTTGAGCTATTAGAATACTTCTGGAATCCCCATTTCACATCAGATATCTACTAAGAGGAAAGTGTCTTTGTTGAGAGGAAAGTGGTTGTGATGAAGGGGGACATTTGAATGGATTAATAGTTACTGCAATTCATCCAAGATTGCATCTTCCCCATTATGCTTACAACGCCATGTTTGAATACATGCATTCTTATCAAACATGTTTTTCCTTCTTTATAGTTATAACAACACATTGGCGTCTTTTCTTCATCAGATAAATTTCTCCCATGGCATCGCATGTTCGGTATAATGTGATGTTAATTGGAAATCCCTATTTGCTCTTGTGTAAAACGGTTATGTTCGCTAAACTTGTTATCTATTCAGAGTTGGACTATTCTCTAACTTTTGATCTATTAAAGTGTTCCATTTTTTATGGTATTAATTGCAATATTGCACTACCTCATTTTAATGTTACATTTTCTGTCTTCTTTTACCCTCTAACAACCACCTTATCGGCGTATTATTGCACCTCCTTGGGGAAATTGCTAGTTTTATTTTTACTGAACTTGATTTTTTTCGACCATTGCAATGTATTTTAGTACGCAATTTTTGCAACTTCTTCTTCTCTAGAGCTCCTCCACTTTCCTTCTGGATTCTCATAAAGGATAGAAAAGTAGAAAACTCTAGGCAATTTTCTTTTTCAAAAAGGTAGTAAGTATAAATACCTTAAAAAAACATCTTGTAATGCTTGAATAACACACGAGGATTGCATTTATAGAAATAAAAGAGACATTATGACCTATTTTTAATAGGATATTTCTATGTTAATATAGAGTTGATTGCTCTTACCCTAACGGTAAAGTGGAAGAAAACTCTAACCCTTGCAATTGTAACATGCATGTTCTAGATACTAAAACTTGAAATTGAAAATAAATAAAGAATTTCAATGACTTATCTATCATCGTCAAAACCCATGGTAGAAAATCTGAAGCTTCACAGATGCACGGATCTTTTGAAACAACAAACTAAAATAATATATTTCCTTATCATTTGGCTTAGCAAATTGTTTGTTTAGGTTGATATAATTATTCGAATAATATATATGAGATTTGTAAAAACTGTTGGAATATTCAGCAATACTGAGAGGGGGGTGAATCAGTATTGGGAATTTTTTACCACTTTTAACATGTAACATTAACCATTAACAATATAATTCATGATCACATAAAAATCATACACATTGCACAAGATATTTAACATGCAAACACAAATGGGTGAAAACCACAAAAGATGTTGTTTATAATATGAATATTACATTCTCCCCACGGCAGGTGAACATGTGTTTGGTTGAGGGGAAGGTTGAGAGGCACGCAGCAAGACTTACCATCCCCGGTGCTACCACCTCATCACCCCCTCCGACCCCTGTTAAGTGCACATCTCTCCCATGCGTCGAATGCAAAGTACAAGATCGCATTCCTGAGCACTTGACAAACGACGGCTGTTGCTTCAGTTTTGTAAGGGTCTTGTACAAATGCATAGGACTTGGTAATCATGAAAAGGTTTAGGGAAATTATTTTCTTCAATGGGATGATATGGTGGAGAGCTTGGCAGATTTCCAGCATGCTGGTTCATAATCTTATTCCATCGAGCTTTAAAGATAGTGACCCTCTCCGCTAGAAATCCATCTTAAGTTCTGTTTGTTGACAACCCATCTCTTTGAAGCTCTCTGTGCAGTAGATACGTGTCAGAGGTTGCCGCATTCTCGTTCCCGCTTGCTTAGGGGTGGTGTGACACTAGAGAGCGGAGGGGCCCTTTGAACGCTATGATCTACAATTGTGGTTTCACCCATGCTAGGGATTTCTCGGATAAGATTTGACCTCCTCCCATTGTCTGTTTAAGTGATCAATTTTGGAGCACTCAGACTCTGTCTCTTCACCACCTCCTTGTCTCGGCAGCAAATTTGTTTTTCGGGGCTCTTTTTCTCAACCCGGTTGATAGTCTTGTTGCATCGTTGATTTTCTAGGCTCTTTTTCACAACCCGGTTGGGTATCCTCCGAACGCCTTTGCTAGGGTTACCAGACTCTACCAATTTTTTCTCCTGCTCTCGACAGTCGCCTTCCTATCTGAAATTATGCCTCCCCGAAAGCACTCACGTCATGCTTCCTTCCCTCCCGAGACTGGTAAGTCGAAACCTATGAGCCTACCCCTCCAGTTTCAGAAACAACTGGTGGAAAAAAGCAAATGATACAAAAGAGAAATCCCTGATTTAGTCCAAGCCAACATTCAACGCATTGAGAGAGAGGTTGAAATGGAAAGAATCTGCTTGGGACCAGAGGAAATCAAAAAAGAATTCAAGGAATTAGTCCCGGATCCTGGTTACTCTAGAGGCAGACTCACTCTATATCATAAATCCTAGGAGCTACAATGGTCGCATAAGATGATCCTCGACAGAACTTTAGTGGAAAAGGATGAACAACATGGGGAAATTCTTGGTCACCATAGTGCTTTTAAGTGAAATATGATCAAATTCGACCAATTTTAAGTGATCATAACTAAGAATGACAAAAAAATGATTAATTTAGTCATTGGATAAAAACTATGGCTAATTTAGTCACGACATACAAAATATGACTAAGTAATCTAAGTTAATAATTATATAAGAAAATTATTGTTAAAATTTACGAAATTTTAAAATTTTACTAACAAAATTGCAATTTTCCATTGTTCAAAAATTGGATAATTCCCTCTTCTTCAATAGGATCTACTTCATATATTGTTTTTATTGCCTAATTTTAATCCCCAATTACAATTTCTCTGAGGAACATTGTTAATCACTAATATGAAAATGGATCCAAATGAGAACCTATTAAACTTTGTCGCAACACCATTATGCCTGTACTTTTGTATCCAGGGCAATGTGCTTGTCGTGTCCATGCCTTATTTCACTATTTTTTCTTTGACATCCCCCCTTCAAAACACTTGTCAAGTTTCATCTTATGTGTTATCATGTGTCATGTAGAGTCACGCCATGGAAGAAGTCGTTTCTCGCTATAAGCCTCATAATGTCATGATTGTTATACTATTGGGTTCGATTCTTCATGCCGTTCATGTCCAGGTTTCATTTGAAGAAAATAGTCATAATTTGACCCTTTCGACAGTCTATCAAAGTTTTGGCAAGTGCATGTATTTTGAGTCATGACCACCAAAAATTGTTAGTTTCTTGTCCTCCATTAATTTACAAGCTGCAATCGTCTACCATGATTATCACTTCATCTAAGCTCGTAAAGTTTAAAATCCCCCCCGTGACTATCTCCCTACATTTGAAAGCGCAAATGACCCCTATTTCAAGAAAAAATATCTCCCCTCCTTCCACATTATTGTCAAAAAGTAATTTTAATATAATATGTTTTTAATACGTTTTAATATTAATATGTTTTTAATAATATTAATGTTAATATTAAAATTAACATAAGTATAACATTTTCTTAATATTAATAAAATATTAATCTTAGTATTAATGTTTTATAATATTAATATAATAATAATTAGTTTTATAATATTAATATATAATAATTAGTTTTATAATATTAAGATATAACATGGTTTAAAATTATATTACATATAATATAATAATATAAAAATTATTATATTATAATATAAAAATTCACAGAGCTAAAATTGGAAAAAAAAATTGGGGTTTTTTGCCGGGGGCATTTGCGGTTTAACATTCCTATTATATTCCATTATATAGGATTTGCAAATCTGTGTTTAGTGCTTCATCTTTGGGTGTAGATTTGGCAATACTTGCTGCTTCATCTCTATGTGCAGATCTAGCAATTCTTGCTTCATTTTCAGTAGCAGTTCAGGCAGTTCTTGCTTCAGGTATGAATTAGGATTTGCATTTATTCTCTACATGTCTCATGCCTAGTTAGGTTTTATCTGATTGTTCTTGATTCAATGCATATGGAGCAAATAGAGGTAAAAACTATCGTTTCGTGCTATTAAGCTTTGAAGTGTTGTACATTCGAAATAGATTAATATTGATAGTGTTAAATATATTTGAACTTAGAATATATTAGATTTCAAGAAACGCAAAAGGCATTTCCATTGTTGTTTAAACTTGGAAACGTTGAGTGATATCAACCAGAATGGTTTAACGATTTACCTATAAATATTAACGAAAGTAAATTGGAAGTAGTACCGTTATAGCATCGAAAAATGGTGGAAAAATAGTGTATTATAAGAAATGGGAAGACCTAAGTCTTATTTCTGTTTATTCCAATTATAAGACTGTAACCCTTTTCCAAGTGATTCGTCAACCAGATGGAATGAATAGACTAAGCCTTTCCTTTCCTTATAGTAGGAGGAGAAGTATGGGATCTTGAGAACAAGTTCCGGCAGCTCACAGGGTTTTGCACTAACTGATTCAGTATTGATACAAAGAGCCCGACAACGAATGATGCTAAACTTCTTTAGCAACAGAAAGGCAATGTTGGCCAAGTTTTTGCCTTCTTTCAATTATGTAATGATCAAGTCCAACATCTATGAAAATTGGGCAATAAGGTGCATGCTCTATCCATTGAATACAATACCACAGAACAGGCCATTATTAGAGCCCAGGCAACTAGATTTAGTTTATTATAATTCTAGGGTTTTTACCATATTTTTCTGAATGCACCAGGAGCTGAGATGAACCCAGCAAAGCTGAAGCAAGACCAAACACCAATGGTGTGATTAGTTTTGTTGATAATGTTGTAGTGATTAGACCTACCCTTATATATGTTGTTTCATATGGTTTTGTACGTACAACTTGCCAACTGGATCGATGAGCAAGTTCACTAAATGATAGGGAATATCGTGTGCTTCCACTTTGTCTCAGTAGGCAGTTTTGTTGCTTCCATTCAATACTACACAGCCATAATGCAATTTTTCATTATGCATTTTGTTGGTAGCTTCCAATAAAACACACAACCTGGTGTGACCTCCGTTTTTCTACTTTTTATGGGCACTGGACAATAAAATCCATGAATTTATGAATGCGATCACATTTAAAAGGTGTATTCATATGGTGATTAACAAGCAATGAACTGTCAGTAATGACTATAAAAAACATAGACTGGCAGTCTGCAACTGCAGTTTTATATTTATTGTTAAATACTTTGAAACTCCAAAACTTCATATACTTTTCTGGATCCGTCCAAGTACGTCTTCTGGGATTCCATCCATTCCACAGAGAAAATTTATCACCTCACTTCCAAAATGGTGCTCGACAGAGATATCTTGCAACTGTTGTAATCAAAAAGTAATTTGTTAGGCAATTTTGATAAAAAGATTAGTTCCATTATCTAATTTAGTTTTCAATATGGGCATTGTTGGTGTAAGATTATTGTGGTAAAAAAGCTTTCTACTTTATTTATATATTCCTAGTTTTGTTTGAGGAAGAGATTTTATCTTTTTGACAGGAGGTAGTGTCGTTCTTTTATTTCTGGTTGCAGCGGCGACTATACCTTGGAGACCTTCTGTGACTATTCATCTTCGAGCTCATGTCCAATTTGAAATATTAGAAGTAGGATGTTGGGCAAAAGATGAAATGAATGCACTTAAAAGGTATATTTTACAGTATTTTACCCGGGATGACTTATTTTTGTTGCTAATGCATTATGTGATGCTTTTCAGAGACATTATCTATCAAGAAATTCAATTGGGTATTTTATTGAATGAAATCATTCCTATTTATTTATACCTTTTTATTATTTTTTACATCTATCACGATCTATGCATTCAATATTGTTTCTGTGAGAGAATTGTTTCACTATCCAGATAATGGGTATCTTAGTAATAAGATGAAAAACTTTGGTCAAGGCTGTGGATTCATGCAATATCTCCATTCTTATGGGAATTGCTGAAGTTCGATAACTAGTTTTTTATTGTTTCACTATCCAGATAATGGGTATCTTAGTAATAAGATGAAAAACTTTGGTCAAGGCTGTGGATTCATGCAATATCTCCATTCTTATGGGAATTGCTGAAGTTCAATAACTAGTTTTTTATTGATTCGTAAAATCGCTCAGCCTCATGAAAGAAGTAAGCAAAGAAGTAAGCAGTACCTAAGCCAAATTCTCGAGCACTTCTCTATTGGACTGCAATCTCACCATACTTAACTTTGACAGTTGATACGAGGGCCCATAACGAATAGCAGTCAATAGGTTTTAAATGGGTGAACCCAAATGAGAAGCAAAAGTATGCCATCCTAGTGGTAGATTATCACCTTTTTAGCTTGTGCATTATAGCTCGTTAAATTATTCAAATTGAAATTAACATATGTATGACAAGCCAACATTTTGTTGTTGACCTCTCTTAATGATCAAATAAATAAAAATAAATGTACAAGTGTTTATTGAAACTCTATTGGAAATGGAAGGAAGGCTCCTATGCAATCATGAATCCATTGACAAAATCATCTATTTGGGTATAATTAAGGATAAAATCCCTAACCTCATCTAGAGATTTTTTATAACACTCTTCAACTTTCTTGAACATGTCACAGAAAAGGAAGTTTGAGATGTAAGAGCATTTCCCAAACACCATAGAGCATCATGCCTTATCGATTAATTTTTACACCTTCCTCAAACTTGGACACGAAATCTACAAACAAAGCAAAATCGAGAGGGATACACGTTACAACTATCAATTAAATCATTTCACAACTAATTATATAGACTACATATCAAATTGTTCTAATATATTTCGCCTTATTAAACTACCAGCAATAGTCAATATAGATAACTTTATTTCATCTTCAAACTTTTTTATAAATTCTTAACTTCAAGAGTGAAAAGAATCATAACAAATATTGCAATAAATTTGTTTTAAATATAACAAGATATAAAGATAGCCAAACATGGTTTATAATAACTTTCGGACTTTTTTCAAAGCATGTTTAAGATGTAATAATTTGTTTCTATTGTTTGCCGAATGCACACCGCTAGCAAAAATCTTTTGGATTGTTGTTTCCCCAGTGGAAAATGTGTGGCCTTGGGGGCAAGCAAAGAGCCAGATGCTATCGCTTGATCCCAGCTCCTCTGTTTAGTGACTCCTAACAAAGCTAAGGGGGTAGTCCCTAAAAAAGAATTGTTTAAGGCTTTTGTTCTTAAAATGTTTTTGGATGGAAGATGTGAATTAGTGTTGTTTATGAGATTTTATGATATACACAATAATCAATTCAGCAATCCACGTTGCTATTTGCAAAACATGATAAAAGAAGAATGAAATTAAAGCATCCACAACACATGAATAAATTAGAATAAACATGACAAATGGTCCAGATCAAATAATGCGGAAGAATTAAAAGACCAGTGCCAAAATGGAGTCAAAGTGCTCAGGATGATGAAATACAAGTCTCAAAGATGTTCATGAGATCGTTTTACAAATTCTCTTGGTCAATTTTATTGTGTATTTTTCAGATGATCTTGTTTATTAGGTGAGGGAAATTTCCAACTGGTACACAAGGTACTGGAAATCTAAATGAAAATATTCTAAGTGGCCTCGTTCGAAGACATGTTGGACCGTCCAGTTTGCAGTGAGGCGTTCAATAACTTTCTAGCCACTGCAAACGAGGAGGGCTACCTAGCGCCCCCAGTAAAGATTTCTCCACTTATAATATTATCGTGTTCAATGTCGGTTCGTTGGTTATGGGGTGGTAAATTTTATTATGATTGCACTTGGAATTAGATGTGTGAATTAACAAGTTACAATGCTTTTGGGTATCTCGAACGGGTAGAGCATACACACTGTAGAATAGTAAGTTCCAATTTTACGGAAGAATGTGAGTTGCAAATTTTATTAGCACACAAAGCTCTCGGGAAGAGAGTGCTCTTGATCCACCTTATGGTGAGATTCAAGAGTCTTATCTAATCTACAATGTGAATGCAATGCAACGATGCTCTCCGACAGAGAGTGCTCTTAACTTGTCTTATAACAAGTTCAAGAGACTTTATGTTCCTTTTATGATTTAATGATCAAAGAACAAGATAAACATGAAACAGATAGTATGCAAGTAATGAAAATTAATCTAGCAATTAGCGAAAATAAAGCTAAGTCTAAAACCAATCTAAGATAAGCAAAAGATAGACAATTTAAGCACACAAGACACACTTCCCCCAAATAGGGGAAGTAGGAAAAACGTGGGAGGCTAGACCCCACTAACCCTCTTTATTAATGAGTTACAATGAAGGGGATTTTAACCCTTGAAAAGAAAGCATGAAAAATAAGGAAGCCTTAATGGCTTTTACAAAAGATGTGATTTAGTTTGTCTTCTTAGTTTTTTGAGATTTTTCTTCAATTTCCTCAAGTCTTGTTTTCTTGGTTCACTTCCTCTGTACCTGCAAAAAAGAGACAAACACTCATGCACCCATTATTTGTTAAACAAATTAATCTAGGTGCCAAAGAAAAGTGAAATTATTCTAAGTACAAAATTACTCTTTTTTAAATGCAAATTTTTTTAGTCCTTTTGAAATGAAACTAATGAAAAATCACATGTAACAAAGAGGGAAAAAAGGCTGAAAAAGAAGAAGAAATGGGGCAGCCAACAAAGGAGTGAGATGGCTGCAAGGAATGAAGAAAAGGGGCAGCCAAACAGAGAGAAACATGGCTGCAAAAAACTGAGGAAAGAAGACTCAAAAAGTGTCAAAAAAGTGGCTGCAAAAGTGCCAAAAGTGGTTGAAAAAAGTGGAAAAATATGGCAGCCAACAAAGGGAAAAGTTGGCTGCAAAAATTGAAGAAATGGGACTTCCAAACAGAGAGAAGGATGGCTGCAAAAATTAGGAAAAACAAGGCAGCCAACAAGGAGAAAAGTGGCTGCAAAAATTGAGAAAAATAGGGCAGAAAAGAGTGAAAAAAGTGGGCAAAAAGCAAGAGAAGAGAAGGTGGAAAAGAAGGCGAAACGGAAAGAAAAAAGAGAAGCAAGAAAGCCAGGAATAGATAGAGGAAAGAAGAGGTAGATCTAGAGAGTGGAAAGAAGACGAAGCAACGGTGTATTTTGTAACCAAATCATAATTTAAATTTTTTATTATGAAGGATGAGAAAGAGCCCATTTTAGCCGTGTTTCTTGAGTTGAAATTAAGTGCTTTGTAGACCTTGCATGGTGAAAATATTAGATTAAAAACTCTTGTATGAATAACTGGTTGAGCTTCAACCCTTCCCCCTTCGGTGATCCCTGAAACAAAACACTCAAACAACAGTAAACAAATAGAGAAAAGTTGAGGTCTAAAATGGTCCTTCTAAGGAAAATAATAAAATAATAGTTAATAATAAAACTACTTTTTTTGTTCGTATTTTCGACATATCTCCCTGTGTTTTTACTCAGATTCTGAGCGAAAGAGCTCGTTGGATGCAGAATTTAATTCCACATCCAACGAGTACTGACACTGCATATTTTTTACGGACCCCACTCCCCCAAAAACAAGAAATACTTGAAAAAAAGTGATGATGACATCATCATCACATTTTTCTGGTATTTCTTGTTTTTAGGGTAGCAAGGTCCATCACAAGTATGCAGTGTGAGTACTCATTGGATGCGAAATTAAATTATGCATCCAACGAGCTCTCCCATTTGAAATTTGAGTAAAAACACAGGGATATATATCGAAAATACGAACAAAAAAAGTAGTTTTCTTTTATGACAAATATGGCAATTCAACCATTATGGTTGGCTCATTTTATTGAAATTCTATTGGTTCTTGAATTCCAACTAACAAAATTTATTTTTGGCGCGTTTTCTTATAAGGCCCATTTTAGAACCCAAATTTCCTCTAATGCAAGATCAAGTGCTAGAATGCATAATAAAATAAATGTCTGAAAAAAAATGGTATAACTGACTACTTCCTATTCAATTCAGATGTTTAATTATTCTTGCATAGTGTTGTCGCTTGAAATTAGCACGCGGGTGCTGAAAGCCCAAACTACAGGTGCGCCGGCCCGACGACAACTCTTAAGAGAGAGGCCAATGTCACCACACCCTTCTCTCCTTGCTTCAGGCTGGCTCTTCTCCAGCTCTAGGGGGGTTCCCTAAGTTCGGATCGCTAAGGCAGGTGCGGCTGAGGGCAGGATGATCTGAAGAGGCTGCCTTAGAGAAACTCGAGTAGCAAAAAGAAAATGAGTCGGATTGATGGGCAAGAAGGGAAGGGAGGATCAGTCCTCGAGGGAAGGATAGTGCCAGTACAAGAAGGGTAAATGGAGTCAGAAGGGGACTCGGAAAGACTTTGCGTTTCGCAGAAGGGAGACTAATTTGGTGCGTTCCATAATCAGAGGCAGCACTACAACAAATCATGGAATTAGCGTCCATTTTTAGTGTAATTTTTTTTACATTGAGTGGTCAAACTAGACGCTAAATGGGACGCGTCATGGACAAAACTTAAAACATCTCAAAAAATGTTTTTTTTGCTTCCTAAATAGCATCCTTTATGACGTCCAAACTTGCGTCTCTTTTTTTGCTTCCAGAATAGTGTCCAACTTTGCTTCCTAAACAATGTCAAGGTTTGCTTCCAGAATAGAGTCCAACTTTGCTTCCTAAACAACGTCGAGGTTTGCTTCCTAAATAACTTCCTAGAGAGTGTCCGCTTTTGCGTCTTAAATGACATCCCTATTAGCGCCATATTTGCATCCTTAATAGCACCATGTTAGCATCCAAATTAGCATCCAATATTGCATCCATTTTTGCTACCACTTTAGCATCCCATTTTGCACCATGTTTTCCTTCTAAATATGTGTCAATTTTCACTTTCAAATTTGCACCAAATTTTGCTTCATTTTTTGCATCGTTTTTGCTACCAAAATGACGTCAAATATTTCTTCTATTGTTGCACCATATTTTGCTTCCTATGTAGTGCCATGTTTTGAATCCAAAGTAACGTCTTATTTTGCTACCATATCAACACCATGTTTGGCTTCATCATTAACACCACGTGTTGCATCATTTTTAATGCCTAGTTTCGCATCTTTCATGTTTTGGTCACTAATTTAGTCGTTTTAGTAATTTTATATACGAGTTTTGGTCATTTTGTTTGGTCACCTATCTCTTATTTTTTGCTTAATAATTTAGCTGTTTTTAACCGATATTATAATATCATTAGGGCATGGAGGAATCGAACCACCAACCTCCTGCTTGTAAGGCATGCGCTCTTCCACTGAGCTAGAACCCTTTAAGAATTTGGGAACCTAACTTACATAGTCCTCTATAATGGTAAAAAGGATCAATATGCAACTTTGAGTATCTAATGGTCGAAAAAAGATGATAAATTGTATAAGTTCACAATATATGATCAAGCAGGTTATGAAATCCATAAACCTTTTCTAGGAATTTTGAACAAAACTCAAGAAATTGGCTTAATGGGATTGCAAAAATCACTATTCCCTAGCAACCGTAAGTGTACCACTATTTGAGACCTATCAACAACAATTATCTTAGTGTGGATGCCAAGAATATATTAGATAAGTATGATCATCCTAGAGCCATGTATAAGTTGAGCAATAAGGAGAATCAAAAGAGGATGATCAACCCAATAATTGGTGCTTCACATGGATCCTATCCACCATGGGATGAGCAAATTTCTTTCTTCCATCTAGCTAATGAGTATCCACAAGGACAAATGGTTAGGATATATTGTGATGCCAATTCATAATGTTTATTCACTTCCCAGGGTGATGTTGCAGTGCTTGCACTAGGAGTTCCACATGATCCCCAACATCATTGGATATAAGCATATTCATGGGGCCATAGAGTATAGGATGAGGCATCTTTTTCTTTGGAAAACCAAGCATGATTTGAAACACAGGGAGAAGGAATAAAATCGGTTATACTTAACAAACTATAATCATGACAGGGCATAAGACTATACTCTATAGTCATTGTGCATATGTTGGAAATGGGTATAACTGCTAGTGATGTGTCGTCGCTATAGCGATGCCCGTTTGTGCAACTCATTGACGAACTTGCTATACTAGCGACAAAAATTTCATCGCTAGTATAGAAATCTCGTTGGAGAGTCGCTATTATAGCAAGCCCTTCAATCTCTTCAATAGTTAAAGGATGATTATTTGTAGGTTGTGCCACCTGATTCTACTAGGAAGCAAGCACCCATGTTCTTAACTCTTCAAGAAGAGCCTCTAGGAATGTAGTATCAATAGTATTAGATCCTGCCACCACTGTATTTTGTTGTTGTTCACTGGGAGCATGTGTAGGCACACTTTGAATGCTCTCCTTGACAATTTTTGGCTAGGATTGTTTTCTATTACTATTTTCATCTTTCACACCTTCCATATTTCTTGATGCATCAATATGTATGAGGTTTCTAGTTCCATCATCACTTCCAATTTCTACTTCCAAGTTTTGAAGGCTTTCACCTAATGTTGCACCACTACCAATACTATCTTGGCTCACTTCAACATCACGGCTGAATCAATAATTTTTCTCATCTTGCATCTCAAGGTCATTGTTAAGAACACCTGTAGTCTCAGTTCCTTGCTCCATAGAAGCTTGTTGCAAAGCTTGAGTTGAAATAGTGTTTGTATTACTGGAACTATTATCTTCAACATGGGATTGATTACGTTCCTTGGTTCTCTATATATCATTTTCCTATGATTGTAAAGTTTTTGTCATTACAGTACCAACATCTGCAGCTTGTGAGGCAGTAGCATCACCTTTTTCCTATGATATGGTGGTATCATGGGCCTAATCTTATCGAGTGTCATCAGTTGGTTGAGCCCTCTATAACTGAGAAACAAAATTATCCTCAATTCCTAATTCTATTGTAGTGCCACTCATTCCTCAAGTTGTTGACTATCATCAACCCAGCTACTCAAACGATTTATTGGTCGCCCACTTCAAAGTGTTCAGTAAATAGAATCCAAATGGGACGGAGCTGAAATACTTTCAATATTATTCTCTGCTACAACCCTATCATTCTCTGCAATCATAGACACATTACATCATATATGTGCTTAAACTATGAATTCTAAAGTTCAAATCCAAGAAAAACAATTTATAATCTAACAGATGTTCAACAACCATAAATTTTAAAAATTACATATTGCTCAATGAAAAACTGATCTAAATGGGGTAGATGGTCTAATGAGAAGTGGATGTTGAAATGTTATTCCACAATCATCAGTCCTTCCTATAAGATTATAGATAGAGGTAGTACTTCCCTATCGTCGATTTTCCCCAAAAAAAATTTCAATAGGCATTACATGAAATGGATCAAACAGAAAATCATCTTCAACTCAACCAAGCTAAGTTTGAGATAAAAGTATGAGGACTCAACCTTCCACTTATATTTTGATTTAAAGCAGCTACAATATCTTGTCAAAATTCTGAATCCATAGCTACCTGAAGCGTATGAGGTTCCTCAAGAATATGACAAACAATAGTTGATGCAACACCATTAAACCCTGAAAATAAGCAACTAGTAGTAAAGATGAGCAAAGAAAACAATCCACCTCTTTCAAGGAAACATAATGCTATGGCATGCACCCTTTTTAGCCTTGCACATAGTTGGAGAAGAGCTTGTACAACAGTTGAGGTAAGATTCATCTAAATTAAGTTGCAGACTATGTTAATAGTTTTTTTCTACTCTTTAGTAGTTATGTACCCTTCAGGAACAACCAACATGTGCTTTATACGATTTTGATGATTAGGCTCCAAGTTCTCAGTATTCTCAACATCATCTTTTTTCTTGGACTGTTTAAATATCATAATATTAAAATCGAATTTTTGCTTCAACTATAGAAAATTATCAACAACTAGTAGCATGAGGATCACATACTTAAAATCTGGAAGGTTGTCACTTTTTTATGGATCCAGGTAAAAACTAGACAAGATATCCATCAAAACACTAACAAGACCATTGTCAGCAACAATTTCACAAGTTGTATTGTATTCATTTAAAATTAGATCCAAAACATGAGATGGCAGGGACAACATGCTATTGTTCAACAAGAAATAATATAACTTTGGCTCTTGCTTGACCATCGTTTTGAGTGCATGATGTTAGCGATATGTCCTTCAATGGAAAAGTTAGAGATTCCTTATCATTAATGAGTAACTTAATACAAGTGGAAAATATCTCATCAATAGAAGGAACTTATACCAAATCCTCTTCCTGGTCAATATCCTTTTGTCTTGTAGCCATCTCTTCCTTAGCTAAAGATTCAATACTTCCCAATAACAGAGCTAACACTCAAGCAAGTTCATCATCTTCTTGCAAGGGCTTGTTTGGATGAGTAAATAACCATACCATTTCCATCTCTACACAGTTTGAATGAACATTTCTAAGGGCTTAATCATCCCTTTCCCTTGAGAAACCCATTTCAACAATCATTGAAATTGATGCATCATCAGGAGATGGTACAACAACTTGAGTAGATGAATTACTGCCTCCAGTAGCTTTCAACACTTTGTCATCAACTCCGGAATAGACATGCTTCATGATGGAACAAACTGAATTAATGAATTCCACACTCCACTTGGGAAATAAGGGATGATTCCAGAGAGGTCAAACTACCTTTAAGAACTAGGGTTGTAATAACTTGGAAAAGTTCTCTAGACCATTTGGCAGAGAAATGGTCCCATTAGCAATAGGTTGCACTTTGAAATGTGATGAGGAAGACCCCATGATGCAAGATGGCGTGGATAGGTGGTCCATCATCCCTACATAAGTTACTAATGTGCCAAATACATAGGTATTGTCATTTTCATCATTATTGAAATTGTTTGTTTCCATTAAGACAGGTGTCTGCATTTCTTTCCAGAGTAATTGAATAGTAGCTTCAAATGTAGTTAGTATCAACTTTAACACACCATGTGCATGGAAGTTATTTAACAAAACAGGGTTACATGATTAGTGTTTGTCCACAATGACAACGGAATAAAATCAACAACCTTACCAAAATAGTGACACTTGAATGAGAACGGAAACTCCCTCTATGGTATACTTGCATGTCCATCAAAGTTTAGATAATCCAGAAAGACGATTGCAAATGTATATGCTACAAATTTGGAAGCAGGACTAACCATGGAAGAATCGTCCCAACAACGAGAGGGAAGATGCATCACCTTTCATAGTTCTATTTTATATCACCCTTAATAAAGCTCATGGATGTCAGTAGGATAGATATTGAAAGGTGAACAATCTCTTCAATAAGCTGGGAACATCATTTGCTATCTGTCATAGCACCTAGTGTGAGTAGAATTAATTTTGCTCCAACTATGGACCTGTTAACACAAAATTTGCCCCAATGTGTATTTGCTAATGAGGTGTTCATTAAGATTGATGAGATTTAAGAGTTTCTCAGTGTGTATATGTCCAGACTTTGCTAATGAGGTATCATCTCTTACAAGGAGGATGCTCTTGAATGTTTTGATGAAGTTGATCCAAATACATAGTCTATATGCACAGTAAATACAGCAGTAAGGAGACAGTAACAGACCTCTAACAAAAAACATGAAGAGACATTACAACTAATATAATGTTACCACTGTTATGCACACCTAGCATGACATATAGGAATTGATGTATAGATTTTATTGGTTCATCTTCAGTACCATGTACTGGCATACAAAGAATGATGACAGCAAGGACATAATGAGTGGTGACAACATCTTAATTGACAGTTCATGATGTTGGCTTGTTTCAAATCAAGGCAGATTCAGGAGCTTTTTAAAATTTCACTCTTGGATACAAAAAACGCTCCCAAAATGGGAGCTTTTGAAAATTTCACTTTTTGCTCCCCTCCCGCTCCTCGCTCCCAACAGCATAGTTCTAGAGTAATGGGTATCTAGTAGATCCTTTGACAGTAAATGTCCAACCAATCATCAGAAAGAGTTTAATCAGCAATTTGAACACACCTTGGGATTACTTTTGCTCATTTGAATCACCGAGAAAGACAGTAGTAAATATCTCTACCGCAAGTTTTCCTCAAAGATTGGTTTGGTTACACAATATTTTACAGTGCAATCAGCAGGGTAACTCAATCAAATACGGGGTGTAATTCCTATAGCAGATGTCTACTAATTAATATGCAGGGCCTGGTTGGTCTAGTGGATCTCTGGCACTTCAAGGTGTATTTCTTGTAGCAGATTTTTCCTTAAGTTGAATCATACACTTGCAAAAGGGGCACCTTATAGTTGGTGGTTGTATGTCAGCAAGTCATGTGCAAATCCCCTTCAAATCTAGGAGCTCGATTAGTCAAAATAGTGTAGTTTTAACGTGTGCATGCTAATGTGATAAAATTAGAGAAAGATAGTGATTAAGGCTAGGTAATATTGGCACTTACACAACAGTTAGGGAGCACATGCATGGAGAAAAGATGATGTTTGTTATAGTCAACATGCAAGGTGCCTTTTCTCAGTCAAACTAGCTGTGTTATTTTAGGATCAAAATCAGACAGTTCAAGTGCAGTTGTGTTTCAGTGCTATGCAAAGCAAGAGAGGGCACACTTAATAATGTTGCATATAAATGTAATGTTAGGTTGTTACCGAGGTTATCATGCAGCTCTATCTTTGGATCTGCAACTTTGTTTTGCTAGGGAACGAGGTCTATATCACCACATTAAGGACCCAGGCCCAGTCCCATGTTCTCTTCAAGGCTTTCCATCTGGTCCTTTTGCTCTAATACACAAGGATAAGTAAGTTTTGGAAGGTCTATTTTCATTATAAGGAAATAAAACTTTCAAAAATGAAAATCTCCCGCAAAGCTAAAGACTTGTGTTAGCTCATAGGGCTTAAATTTTCCAAAACAAAAAGCCTTTTTTGGCTAGTAATTTACATCATCATTGCCTAAGATTGGAATAGCACCTTCAAAACGCCCAAATTTATTTGTTTGTAATGCATATTTTTTCATGTAGTCAAAGGTAATGAAAGTGTGTTGCCCATTTTGGCATTTTGTAAGTGTCTCAATATTGTTGGGAAATTTCAGCCATGGCCTGCCATACTGAATGCAAGATGACAACTAGTCAAGTCAAAATCCTCTTTAACTGTGAAAGGATAAAACTTATTGCTTATAGTAGAAATGTCATATGGATTCTGCTTCTCTGACTATCATTGCACCATTACAACTGTGCTTTGTAGATCTAGAACCAAGTTGAAAAGCTTTCCTAAAAATTAAAGCATCTAGAAGCTTTAATTGGCAAGAGGTAATTCCCCAGTTAATACAGTCAAGAAAATGGAAGGAAGCAATGACAAAGGACAAGGCAGGAAAAGGCCAACCGAGAATACCACTTCCTAGCATGAAATAAGATACTGGGAAAAGGACTAAAAGGAAAAATATATTGATGCATGTCGATATAAAGGAGTTAGAACTTGATGAGACTCCATCCACAAAGGAAGATCCCAACCTGAACACCAGCACCATGCATTGTTTTAGCATTTGCTTGAGCTTGCAAGTGATATTTTCTTTGTTTAAGGTTCTTCATGCTTTCTTTACCCTATGGATTCTTAGAGTTTGATCATTCTTGAATCCTGTCTTCTCCAATTTAATGTGACATACCATAAGGGTACAGATAGACAATCATTTTTGCAAATTCATATGGTAAGGAAATAAAGCCATTGGTAGGTGTCTTGTGTGCCCGATTCAAACACCTTCTTAGATCTATCTTAATCTCTAATCTATCAAGAGTTTAGAGGGATCAAATCACTTGAGGTGCAAACATTTCCTCAGGAGAAAAGATTTGAATGTGCATGAGAGATAGATAAGGTCTATTAGTGTGGACTCTAATTAATACCAAGTGTTTACAAATTAATCAATCATTAGGGTGCATGAAGGTAATCTAGAAGGATTACATGGCACTTATTAAATGGGCACATCATACTTCAAGTTTAATCAATATTTCTCCAACATCTTTCCTTAAATTTTACTCCAGTACACCAATAAAGAAAGTTGATATCAAAGATGTTTAGTAAATATCAAATCCCAACATCTCCCCTTGATATACACTTGGGAAAGATGTGATAGAAAAACAAGGCCAAATGAACATTACAAAAATGTCCCCTTAATGTTTAATTAGATAGGGAATACAATCATAATCAATGATAACAACTCCCTCACTATGACAAGGTACCAACGAACTATCAATTTAGAATCTATTTGGAAAATTGTAGCCTTCAAACATGGTCACACAAATATTTTTGGAACAAGAAAAGCAAACATGAATTTAAATAGTCTTTCTTCAAAATTGTAGCATCCAAAAGACCTTCACATGAATTCACAATTGATGAGGCAAACAAAAGAGTTAATAGAGAGTCTCGTTTCAAAACTATAGCTTCCATAACATATTTGTACATACTCATAACCAATAAAATACACAAATAGATACAATGGAGATCTCAACTTCCGTAACATTGTCAAAGAACAATCTCCAAAAAATGGTATATATAGAAGATAGAAAAAACCTTGAGAACTTGATAGTGATAGATGAGACCCAAGTCATATAAATCATATTTTTCTTTCCATTTAACAGTATTAAGATGGGATGATGCAATAGCTAGAGTATTTGTTTAAATGCCATAAAAATTTCAATTCATAAATTAATAAACAAATTTTGTTGCTTCACTTTCATTTTCAACAAATTTGGAAGGAGAAAGAGAGAGTTGTTTAGCTGGTGATCTATAAGACAACAATTGGACAACCATATCATAAATGATTGTCAATTCTTATTTCTTAATTTGTAACTGATTTATAAATTAGTGAATTTCATTCTTCCATTTAACTTCTTCATGTAGATATATATCCAAACCATTTTTTTGCAATTTGTGTATATCTTGCTTGTATTGATCTCAGTATATGATACTGAGATCATACATATATTTTTTTTCCTTCCTAGATAACTGTGTTAAGTTGAACTAAAGAAATGGAAAGAATGTCTATATGTATGTCATCAAGAATTTGATTTACTATTGCATGTTGATAAACAAAGTTTTAGTTCATAATATACTTCTGAATTATTAAATGGATTTGTTCCTAGTTTTTGTTCACCGTCGTTTCCTATCAATTCTGCAATAAAGTATTGCTTTATACTAGGTTTCTACCATTATCTTATTCATCGTTGCATCTTATAACCCTACATTAGTTGTGTAAAAATTCTGTGAATCTGAGTTTTCATGCAAATTCAGAAATTTCACCTCAAACATGAGATTTCCTAGACCTATTCCCTGTGAAGATTCAGCCTTAGGACTGATCTGAAATATTCAATTATAGCAGCAAAAACTAGACTTTAATTCAAACCAAAGCACCTAGCCACTCTAATAGAATAAATACCATTTAAGTGTACTTCAAAACTCCTAAATAAGCACTCCAATTAGCACGGGTTTCCAAATGCCACAAAACTCTAGTCTTTTTTCTCTCATGAGAGCTACAAGATAAGATGCTTCTCTTGCCCCTCTAGGAGTTATCACAAACCTTAGCTTCTTTGTCTTCAAAGGTAAAACCCTAACCATAGATATTATCTTGAACTTCCTTCACAAACCTTGGGCCTGAGACAAAGAGAAATGAAGAAGAGTACAAGAGAGGGACTAGTGCACTCCACTACTCACATCTCTAGTGAACACTGTGATGAATGAATGAAGGAAAGAACTCTATTTATAAGAGAGGTGAGGGATGCCAACAATACAAAGTGGACCTAGTCCACTACAAACAACCTAAATACAAGCAGATAAGCCCACATGTAAAGCACTCCATCTACAACTAACACTTTCCAAGCTCCCAGGTGAAGACATCCAACAAATGTGCTTGTGGACACTTATATATTTGTAAAAGAATGGTTTTTCTACAAGAAATTTGAAGTAATTAATGTGATAGGAAGGTACTTAATCGTTCTTGACAGAAGCGACTACTTGGTGTTGTTTATAGCAATATGTTTACATTGAAATAGTCTGCACTAAGACTTCTTTCTTAGTGATATAGTGGCTATATCTAAGAGAGGTTACATTTATTTTAATGTTGCATCTGATAAATATGTTTTTTTACATTACAACACATTGCAAGACCAAGTTTGCTACATGATGATAAGGGATTACTGACATACCCATAATTTCTGCTCTAGGGCACACCTTTGCATATAGATAAGTCTGCACCATTCTTTAACTTCAGGTTCTGCTTGTTAAAGACCTTCCTATATTCCTTAAGTAGAGCCTTTTGCATGCCACTATAATGATAATGGACCACGATCATTGGGAGGTGCATCATGGATCGGAATTTCAAATTTATTACATAATAGGAAGGTCAATCAATAGGGTTGAATTGGGGGCGGAGGAGATAAAGTGGGAATATCATGACTTCTTTTTCTTACTCAATATGTATAAATGTATCGATAATAGATAGTCTATGTCCCCCCATTCCAGTGCTTTATCGGGTACAAATTCCTCCGTAAATACTCCTCAATGGCCATGGTCGTTTCCTTTAGGTTCAAGTTCATGTGATGAGTATAGACATGTGCAAGACATTTACTTTACCTAAAGATCACCAACCCCGCCTTATAATAATGCTACGATGATCTGGTTCCTTGTGTATTTGATGCTTGATTACACACACATTGTCCTTCCATCCATATGATTAGTGCACAAATATATCAATTGAAGGTAGGGCACTAGTTTCCATCCCCCATTTCTATTTCTTATTCGCAAGCTATTGGGTTCTCTTAGGTATCTGTATTAGAGGTATTAGAGTGACTAAGTTTCTTGTCTAAGTCGTACCCAGCAGTCATCAGTATGGGTCTTCACTTTGTCATCATGAATTTCCTAGTCCTCGTCTAATATGTGAGAGGGGATGGTTCATTGGTCTTTTGTTTTATCAGTGTTCTGGAGCTATATGTTAATGACCTCCAACTATTAAGAACTTATGATAATTGAGTGATATGGGTATGGCGTTTATAACTAGCTGGAGATATGGTTAATCACATCATGGCAAAGCCACCATTCCTGAATCCTCACTAAGGTAATAATGAGTTACACTGTTGAGCTTTGGTATGTCCATAGAGGTTTCCCCTTCCCATTGCGCTTATTGTTCCTTCTAACCCCCTTAGGTGATCTGGTCATCATCATAATAATCATAGTTATATTAAAGAATAATAATAACCTTACTTTTTAATCATCTAAAGATGGTTTTTACGTTTTCGATCACAACTAACAATTCACAGATTAGAGCAGGGAGTCAATCACTACTATTATTATCATAGTCACCATGTGTGACCCAAAAGGTATGGTGAAGCTCTGAATCTTTAGTCTCCACTAATTTAGTTGATGCCTCTACATTCACTGTATGTTCTAGAAAAATTGAGTTTAGAGTTGAAAAGCCTCATAAATATATCAAACAGCTTTGTTGTGACAATTTTTCACCACAGTTTAGGCCCTACAACAACCTGTGTTAACTTGGTCAGGCATATATGGGAATCAAATCATGTCATTGGTGATCTATTTACCAAATTTGGTGATTGAATTACGAACCTCAGCACCGACTCGACCTAGGAACTGGTTACTAGTTCCATTGTGTTAGATATTGACATTTTGATAAGCATTAAAATCTTATGATCTTGAATTATGCTCTAGAGATAAATTGATTATATGGTGTCTTGTCAGTAATTTTTTCTCCCAAATCTTTTTTCCCCACTCAACCTATTGAACTTTACAAACATAGGAACCATTCTAACAATCCATGTTTCAATATTGCACAAAAAATGTCACCTACAGAGTCTTCTTGTGAAGAAAATGTCTATATGGCCAAGCTTGTTGAACAGACAGATCGTTATGAGGATATGGTAGAGTACATGGAGAAAGTTTCCAAGATAGTAGACATGGAGGAACTTACCATTGAGGAAAGGAATATGTTGTCAGTGGCTTATAAAAATGTAATTGGAGCTCTCAGGGCTTCTTGGAGGATAATTTCTTCCATTGAGCAAAAGGAAGAGAGCAGGGGAAATGAAGAGCATGTTACTATGATAAGAGATTACAGAGGCAAGGTTGAGTCTGAGCTCAGTAATATTTGTGATGTCATTCTACGCATTTTGGACACACATCTTATCCATTCATCCACATCTGGTGAGTCCAAGGTATTCTGCCTTAAGATGAAAGGTGATTGTCATCCATATCTTGCAGAATTTAAAACAGGTGCTGAGAGAAAGGAAGCTGTTGAAAGCACATTGCTTGCATACAAGGCAGCCCAGGTATTTTGCTTCACTCCCTTCTCTAGATTTGTGTTTATAATTAAAAGAATGTGATACGCATATGCCTATTTTATTCTTTAGTTTTGATCTGTCAATTGGAACTTTTGAAGAAAGATTGAACTTGGTGTATAATCTTGGATGTTTTACTGTTTGCATTTGTACAGGACATTGCAATTTTAGAGTTGGCTCCAACTCACCCTATTAGACTAGGAATGGTTCTAAACTTTTTTGTATTCTATTATGAAATTTTGAACTCAAGTAGGTGTCTATAATTCTAACTCACCCATATCGTGCCTGTGTGCTTGCCAAGCAGGTGTGCTATAAAGTCTACCCTGTTATTTTTGTAATTCAATTGGGATCTGACCGCATCTTTAAGTAATGAAATTATGTCTAACCAACAAAATCATAATTGTTTTTGATGAAGGCCTTTGATGAGGCAATTGCAAAGCTTGATACATTAGGTGAAGAATCTTACAAGGATAGCACTTTGATCATGCAGCTGGTTCGTGATAACCTCACATTATGGACTTCAGACATGCAGGTCTGTATTTAAGTATTATGTTTTCTCTTCCGGTATGCTTTCTAAGGGATGAAAAGTGAAAATTGATGAATTAGGCATCTTCCTTTGTATATTTTTTGCTATAATAAGACCTGCTAAATGTTTCATGCTTTTGATCAAACTATTGGGACAGAGCTCTTTCATAAAAAATGGTTAGGTATTAAAGTGGGTTATAAATGGTGGCAAAATAGTCTTCTCTGTAAATAAAGTTGTCTCTGCCTTTTAAACTGATTACATAATTGCATCTTCCTCATCCCTCCTTGATTGAACAAATTTTGGAAATTAAAAGGTTGTTTTTAATTCATTTTATTTATAAGAGTTTGGCATAAGGATTTCTGAGTGTGTGATTCCTATCAGGAGGAGACTGGAGGAGACGAAATCAAATAAGCCCCGAAGAAAGAGGAAGGGGATGGGCATTGACATCTTTTTCTTTAAATGAAATCAAGTAGGATGGTTGAAGGCGATGAACATCATTGTTTATCCTTAAATGAATGTCAAGTAGGTTAGATTCATCAAATATGGTCAAATATGTTTAGAGGTTTTAGAGTGCTTTTTTTTTTGTTTTGTGCACGATTGTGTGCTAATGGGGGATCTTTCAACAAATTCTCCTCTTAAATCTGCTACCTTGCAAGATTTTATTGTTGCACGGTATTTTTTTGTGACTTCTATACTCCTATTATACCATGGAGGGTAGTACACTTAAAGTTGTTATTTAAGTGTTATTTATGTCAAGTGGAAGGATCCCTGCTTGTTAGCAATGGATGGACAGGGTAACGTAGCAGAAAATATTCAGTGATGAATCAAGTAATGATTTGGTTATTGTTACATAAAATGGTGATTTGGTTACTGTTACATAAAATGGGATGTTATCAAAATACCAATTTTTTATCACTAGTCTTGTAGCTAGGGAAAAGGTACCATCTTTTGATGATTTGATAGGTATTCTCATGCAAGAAGAAGAGAGGAGAGAAAATGTTGAAAACAGACAACACTCCACGAACTTGGCATTGATGGCCAAAGGCAAGAAAACATTCAAGGGAAAGTCGTGGATGAAAAATAGAGGCAGACCAGAATCAAAGTCACGGCAAGGAGCATCATCATCAAAAGGAAGGTAATTGTTCAAAAGGAAGGTAATTGTTCTTATTGTGGTAATCTTGGGCATTATACAAAATAATGCAGGTTAAGGAAGACTAATGAATCCAAGATAAGAACGTAACTAGCATTGAATTCTCCTCTGTGCCTGCTGGCACATATATTAATTAATGAATATCATCCATCTCAGTGTTAAATACCTCTTATGTCATGTCTTTCTTTAATGCTGGTATGTTTGTGGCGTATAGACTATGCATTTGACAAATGCAATGCAATGGGAATCTTGCAGCAGTGACCCTGACCTCACACAAAGAGGGCAATTCAAGGGAAGAGAAGTTCAGCTTTTAAACTATATTATGAACACAATCTTTTCAACTTTTCCATACCATTATAAAGCCATGATAATTAAAGATTTCTTCTACATAGGGAACTTGTTTTTTATAATTCCAAATCAAAATTATTTGAGCAAACATATATTGTTTTTATTATTTTTATTAAATATGTGGGTTCTTATCTTGTTGCATTTGAAAATAAACAATATGTAGGGTATAATATCAATAAAATGGGAGCATGCTCAGTCATTCTAGGTACTCACAGTCATTCTAGGGTACTCACCGATTTGGGGGCATTCTGTCAACCTTTGAGTGTGACCTCCACAAACCCTCCTCTACAGACCTCCACAAACCCTCCTCTACCTCTGCAAACCCTCGTACTGCTAGAAATCCTCCTCTTCTGCGTGACCTCCAGCAGCACGTAATCCACAAAGCTCCGATCACAGTGAAGAAGAGACACAAATCCTAAATGGATTCAATTCAGAAAGGGTGGGCCGCAAACTTCGCCTCGCTAATGGACTTGGGCACTGTCCTCTTGCTTTTGTTGATGCAGCAAAGCATAGCCGTTATCCAATCCCCTGAGTAATGCTATGCAGATGGCTCGGCTATGGGGGAGACTCATATGTAAGTAGATGCAATGTGGTTGTTCAGTAAGAAAGCAAATATATATCCACCTAGGGAGACGCACCGTAGAGACCTCCGGCAACACCTGTCACAGTGTTTGGATGCCACTATGATGTAGATAGTGGATGTAATCTGTTTGGCGGGGTTTGTATGTGGCTCTTGTGTCTTGCATCGATTCATTGTTTTATTTTTATTTTTTTCATTTTTATTTATTTTTTATTTTATTTTTGTTTTGTTTTATTATGTTATATTTTATTTTATATTTTATTGTTTACTATTTATTTTTTTCATTTTTATTTTTTTATTTATTTATTTTTGTTTTGTTTTATTATGTTATATTTTATTGTATTTTGAGATTAACAAACATCCTTCATCTTGATATGTAATCTAGATTTTGTTATGTGTTGTTTGATTTCTTTTGATATTGTTGTAATTTTTTTATTTATTTTTATTGTTTGATGGTTCTCATATCATTGAACTCATTATTATACGAAACTAGTATCTATAAATTTGGTTCAAAATGCAAGTTCTACAACCTAAAAGATGGGTTGGTAACTCTAAAATCAATTGAGAATGTTGATGGGAGTGAGATTGTACTCAACTCAATGAGTTTTTTGATTCATTGTTTTGTCTTCCATTTAATATGATTTGGAATTAGTCATGATTTTGTATGTTTTTTTCCTATTTGTAGGTGACGCCTATTGCTTTAGATGTTGGTTCATCAATTGAGAATGTTGATGGGAGTGAGATTGTACTCAACTCAATGAGTTTTTTGATTCATTGTTTTGTCTTCCATTTAATATGATTTGGAATTAGTCATGATTTTGTATGTTTTTTCCTATTTGTAGGTGACGCCTATTGCTTTAGATGTTGGTTCACTACCAAAGAGGCCCGAGGAGCTTAAGTGTATTGTAAGCTATTCAGTGATGATTTTTGTGCTTTCATGTTCTACTTCTTCTCTTAAACTAGTCATCTTATATATTTATTTTTTTAACTATTGTTTTATTGGATTTTTTTGTTGTGGAACTTAGTTTTTTTTGTTAATACATGTATTTGCGAGTATGGTGCAAAATGCAAGTTTGTTCATCCAAAAGACAAAGGAGGATATCAAAAAATATTTGAACAAAAAGGAGTTGGGGATTATTCCATAACTGAAGGAATATAGGATCAAGGGGTTTCTGTAGTTATAAATGGGAAAACCGAGAATAAAGTCACTACTATAAATCCTTCTACCCTGCACAATTCCAGGGATTTGACACCAAGGCTTCTAAGTGTTTCTTTGGATTTATTTATTTCTTAATGTGTGGATAATGGAATATATCATTAGTAATTTCAAGTTATATTTGTCAGTCCACATCAACTCAAGCTATTGTGTTATTAAATGGTCATTTGTGTTGTCTAGATCACTCCAATAATAAACAAACTAGATTGAATTCTTCTAATGAGTTTTACTTGTAATTTCGTGGGATCTACATTTGAATGGAGGTGACCTCTTTAGATCTATAATAATTATGCTGTAAAATTACTGTATATATAATACCTCGAGAAGAGAATAAAGTTTCCTTTATGAGGAATTAGGCACTAATTCTAAAAAGAACTTGCACAAAATAGATCATCTTCATTTTGGAAATGAAAATAAGCTTGAACACTTCATCAATACAACAAACTAGGGCGAGAGGAGAATGATAAAGTTGATGATGATTTTTTATGAGGAATTGAGGATGATGATGGCGATGATGATGATGATGATGATGACGATGATGATGATGGTGGTGGTGATGATGATGATGTCGATGATGATAATGATTATGGTGGTGATGATGATGATGATGATGCTAATGATGATGACAATGAGGATGATGATGATGTTCAGGATGATGATGATGATGATGCTAATGTTAATGATGACGATGATGTTAATGATGTTGTTGATGATGATGGTGATGATGATGATGATGATGCTAATGATGATGACGGTGAGGATGATGATGAGGAGGAGGAAGATGGTGATGATAATGGACACGATGATGATGAGGATGACAAGGATGAAGAGATGGTCACATATAGATATAGGAACTTCAATGAATTCACCTTAATGATGATGATGATGATGATGTCGATGATGATGATGATGAGGAATTGAGGATGATGACGATGATGATGGCGAGGATGATGATGATGATGTGGCGATGATGATGATGATGATGGTGGTGGTGGTGGTGGTGATGATGATGTCAATGATGATGATGATGGTGATGATGATGATGATGCTAATTATGATGATGACGATGAGGATGACGATGATGTTGAGGATGATGGTGATGATGATAACATGTAAATGGTGATGACGATGATGCTAATGATGATGATGATGATGCTAATGATGATGGCAATGATGATGGCGATGATGATGATGATGATGATGATGATGATGATGATGGTGATGATGTCAATGATGATGATGATGATGGTGATGATGATGATGATGCTAAAACACTCAATTCAATATAATGATGTGTGATATCGATACATGATTGTACAATGCGAACTAGAATTCAACCATTGACATTGTTGTTTCCCTTTCCAATTGCTTGAACCTACAATTGGGTTAAGGATAGACTCCCACACAAATAAAATAGTGTAATAGCTCTAGAAATCATTTAATTCAATGTATTCCTTAGAACTTCCTTGGACCATGTAAAACTAACCAAGATGTCAAAGATAAAGAGTTCTAAACATAAATTGATTGTAGGTTCACACACTTGGATGGGACAATAGTACTAGACTCAATTGCTGACTTTTTTTTCTGCCTTATTTGATTGCCTAAGCCTACAATTGGTTTAACGATGGTCCTATATTCATGAACTTAAAAATCAATTGTAAGTTTAGGGAATTTAAGGGGGTAGCCAGTATTGATTTGCATTGGCCTAGCAACAACCTAGCCAGTATTTTAGTGAGGAGCTTGAAAAAAAAAATTACTTAAACCTTAAATCAACAATGATAGAATACAAAAATATAGGGATACATGTATTAGGCCATATAGGTTCTTTATAAAATTGATGGGGACATATGGAACCCAAGGGAAACCCACAATCCCTACACAAATAATTTGTCATGTAATCAATGTGCAAATTTCAAATGATTTAATTTAAAAAACATTTCACCCATTAACTATAGGGTTCTCAATCTTGTAGTCAACCTCCACTCGAAGTCTATGTGAACCCACTTTAAATTGGCATAGGGGAATATAAAGAGTGTGCATCCAATGGTGAAGTGTGTACTAAGGATGGAAAATGAGTTTATCTCTCGACTCGAAGAAGTACTTAGTGTAGAAGTCCATCTTTGGTCATAACCTATCATCAAGTTTTATCTATGTAATATTTATAAACTATAAGTTGTAAATGCCATCTTGGATGAATCTATTTAACTTTCGCCTGGTAGGTAAGAGATGGCCAGGTGCATCTAGTGAGTATCTGAACAAAGGGATCCGGTCAATCACAATACCCATTCAATACAAAATATTTGATACCCATACAAACCAATATCTACACGAATCGAAAATCTAGTAGAAGTAATGGACTTCGATGGATAGTAGGCCAAAAGTATGGATACAGGTCGTGTCCCTTTACTAAGTTAACATAAATCTGAATGTAATGCAAAAATTAATCTATTTTTTTCATTTAATGGTTCATGCAATATGTGTAGGGACTTATAACACCACCTAGTCTCTATGAAGGAATATTTTCCCTATTAAACATATATGGAACCCTTTTAAGGTTTAGTGCAATATAAAAAGGCATGATAATTCCATAACCATGGTCCATGGAAAAAAAATAGGGAATTAGCTTATAACTATTGATTTCAAGTCTGATCAACAATGTGTAGTGCCTCTAGCCAGAAGATATAATCCAATATAGCACAAGGAGTCTTTTTTTGTGTAAAATTAGCATAAAGGAACCGATTTGAAGTATAACAGTGGTTTTAAACCATGATATTTTATAAAAAACTATAGAAATGGTCACATAGCATCATCAAAAACTCATTAGAATGATCAATGATAACTAACATTTTTTTTACAATCGCCAAAAGTTACCATAAAAAGTATTAGTGAGAGTCATTAAAGGATCACCACTAGAAGTGTCACTAAAGAGATTCTACCCTCTTTTCATAATTTCAACTTTTTTAGTTATAACATAACATGAACCATTTATCTTTGTGTTTATGTTGGTTTTTTAGAGGACATGCGAATGATTTATTTTCCTAAATCATTCATCTTTATCAAGTTTCAAGTGCCTTTTTTATTATATTATTATGTTATGAAGTGTGAGGCTATGATTGTTATTATTAATTGTTGATTGTTATTGTTTATCCATTCACAATTACACTTGTACGGGTCTTAATGACTTGAGACACTTGCTTTCCCATTACCTTATTAAAGGGGGTGAATGATAAAAGCTTATTAGTTCATATTTGAATATTGTAGACAAAAATTTGGCCCTAGGGGGTGAATGGTAAAATCTTATTAGTTCATCTTTGAATATTGTAGACAAAACGTAGGGCCTACACATTAAAAATGGTATCCCTAAATAGAATATGGAGGTGACCCTAGGTTTGTAATATAGTTATACAAGTCATTGTGTCTTGGTGTTATAAGTTCAACTCATATCTCTAAATGCCTTTGTGATTAACTTAAAGTGCCAAGTAAAAGTCACTCTCGAAGAGTACATAGAGACAAGCTTAGATATGCAATGTGTGTGTCCATGTGAATTCCCATCTTCTAGTATTATAAGTTGAGAATTTACCTCTATGTTTTCAATCACTCTTTTACTATGTAAAATAAATCCCATGGGAATTAAACTTTGGTCAATAGTGTAGCGTAATGCTGGAAGATTTGATAGGCACGATAAAACTTGAGCAACTAATTGATTTTTTCCTTGAGAGATGTTTGCTTATAAGGCCAAAGATGTAAAAACAAATGAACCACTTCTTCAAAGCAACACTATGAGCATTATTGAAATGCTTATTGATTCATTCCATTTTAAACCAAGACCAAAATGTCCTTAAGAGTACAAAGAAAGTTAGCTTTTGTGTTAAGATTGAGAGTCCACTTCTTGTGCCTTGGATGTTCTTAGTAAAAATGAGGGTATGGACGCGGGGGTTTTCCAAAACAACCTTGAAGGGTGACATTTTGGTAGCACCATGATAGGTGGTATTGTGCTACCTTTCTGCAAGGGGAGTGTAGGGGGGGCGGTGGTGGAGGAGTGGGGGTGGGGGGTCTACTAAAACCAATGGCCATATCAATCAATGTAAAACCCAATGTCTAACAATATTTTTATGGTCAACACCTCACAACCTCTATTACTTGTCATTAAATCCAATATCACAAGTCTTGAAGTATAAAGAAGTATTATGACATGCATCATCATCGTGGACATCGACGTTGTCATCATCATCATCAATTCCATATGGTACATCAACATCATCTTGATCATCATCCTCATTATCATCATCATCAGCAGCATTAAGTACATTATCAACAAAATCATTATCATCATTGTCATTATGTTCACTCGTATTCCATTAGTGTTCTTAATCACTCATTGCCATTAAGATTCATGTCATGTAATTGTTAAGGTCATCTATATGTCGTTACAGTCATTTTGATGATAATATGGTCATTTAGATGTCATTACAGACATTTAGGTCACCATTTGAATCAATTAGGACCCAAAAGTGCTACCACATGCATAATCATCATTGGCATCCACATCGTCGTCGTCATCATACAATAAATCAACATCATTGTCGTTGTCATAGTCATCATCAATATAATTACGATAATAATGAGCAAGGAGCCCTACTACCTCACAAGAATGGATGATATAGTCTTATACTTATCAAATCATATCCATATGCTCCATCATAATTATCGTAATGCATCATCATCATGTTGTTAGGGAAAATAAGGTGCAATTAGGGTCTATCAAATGTTTTTGGGAACACTCAAATTCCATTAGAGCAATTTAGGTGATATTAAGGTAATTTTCCCTTCATTAGGATTAATCAAGATCCAAAAGTACCATGATTACGATCATTTAGGTGCGACTAGGATAAATCAAGATCCAAAAGTACTATCACATGAATCATGATCATTGACATTGACATTGATATATCTAACGTTATGTCGGATGTTTTCTGAACACAATTCCTAGCTCTAAACCTAGTGCAATTCCTAGTTCAGTTCTTTCAAAATTTCTGGAATTATTCTAGGCGCTATACCTGGCTCTATACCTGGCGCTATGTTGGATGTTTTATAGGTGAAATTCTTGGGTCTATACTTGGTGCTATGTTGGATGTTTTTCCTTCTGAAATTCATGGTGCAATTATTGTCGCTAAACTTGGATTAATATATGGTCTATGCTATTCAGGACATTTTTTTGGAGGCTATTATGGGCGTTATATGGGATGCTTTTTTGGATGTTAATCGGGATGTTAATTGGGACGTTAATTGGGATGCTAATTGGGATGCTAATTGTGATTCTAATTAGGACACTAATTGGGACGTTAAATGGGATGCTAATTATTGTCCAAAATAGCATCAACTTTAAAAAAGGAACGCTAATTGGGATAATATTTGGGACGCTACTTGGGACTTTAATTAGGATGCTAATTGGGACGCTAATTGGGATGCTAATTGGGACGCTAATTGGGATGCTAATTAGTGTCCAAAATAGCGCCAGCTTTTAAAAAGGGACTCAAATAACGCCATTAAAAGTGCCATCCCATGGAAAAGCGTCCACTTTGTCCAAAAAATGATGAAAAATGCACTAAAAGTGATAGTGGACGCTAAAAAGGAATCTAAAAGAGACACTAATCACATGGTTTTGTTGTAGTGCAAGGAGAATGGAAGTATAACTGACTAATTTCCATTACTCCCAAACCTCCAAGAACATAATGGCGACAAGCAACTTGGTAGCTGCAAATGCTTGCTCAACGTACTAGATTATTAGCCTTCTATGCTGGCTTGGTCTATAACTCATGAAAACACAAAACTATGACAGAGAAACCCAACATGTCCAAAAACTCAACATGATTTTCTTTATTAAATCTGGGGAAAAATCCTCCCAGCCCAAAAATTTCCATCATTACAAAGAAAGATACTGAACTCTTTATAGGCCCAAAAAGACCTTTTATGAAAAGAAATAATAAAATAAAGTGGAGACAAGATCCACTTTTTCTACAAGTGACAATACTTTTATTAAAAGCACTCACACTTAGACTAAAGAAAGATTATCCTTGACTGAAAGTAAAATGACCCACTTTTAACCAAAGATACACCAAAATAAAAAGGTCACGTTTAAACAAGAACTCTGATCCAACGAAGGTGAAAATGATAGGCGGGTTGATAGGGTGGATAGTCATTACCCCCAACTCCACATAGCAACTAAGCTACCCAGAATCGGCTATCAGAATAGGACATGAAAACCATAATATGCATGTGAATGATTTGGGTTTCAACGACTCATCAACTCCAAGCGAACGATTTCAAGCATGGATATGATACACACACCAGGAAAATATGATACCACCATCGCGTGAACTGCTCTCTCCATGTGATGGGTGAAACTGACCCCACTCAACTTCTAACGGTGGAAATTCCCTATAAATTACTCAGCTGCTAAAAAGAACTGTGTCGCAACCTATGAAAAGTGAAGAATAACCCTGGGATTTAGCCGCTCCAAGATGTCAATGCTTCCAGGTGGATGGTGGATAGCAGCAACATGGTGTCTATGGTGGTGTAATTGACAGTTTACACATAACTCTTGTTAAGTTTTTCCAAAACCTTAGATTCATCCAATGTGAACCTAACACGATTTGTCCTGCAGTCGGATCCCTAAACTCCCAGTGTTGGCATAAGTAATGTTCTCCTTCATGTGAATGATCTCATATACCTTAGCATAGATGCCAAGGTGGATGGTGGTGACCCATGACGAGTAGTAGCTCTTTAATCGTACGTAGTTGTGGATCTGAGGAGAATACAATCGACTGCTACTAAAGCTGGCGCTTCCATGTGGAAGAAACATGGTGATCTTGAATAGAAGCTAAATGGAGATGCTAACAGTCAATTGTGACTCTATTCAAAAAATAATCCATGTAATTAGTCTTCAATTCCAATGGACTCTCAGGTCCAAACCTCTCGATAAATGGTGGTTCTAATACCAAAATCATGATGTCATCATCGGCTCCAAATTCCATCTTTCTATTTTGTAATCGACTTGAGATTTGCATCGATTCAAAGCACAGATGCAAGTAGAGATTGATTTTAAGCTTTGTTTATTTGAGTGGTCATGTACTGAGGCATGAGTTTGGACTTCCGACGATTTTAAACTTCACACAAAAATTTGGAAACTACACAGAGTGCAACCCGTAGTCTTTTTGTTGGCAGAGCCCTAAAAAAATTTGTGCCCTTTCTCTGTCACAGAGTGACCCCCACACTGAAACTATGTCCTAAAAATAGATTTGAATCAATGAATAATGTAAGTACCAGCTGCTACAAGAAATGGTACAGCTGCAATAAAAAGTGTATAACTGTTGTGTTTGAAAGGAATGTCCAACTTGAAGGGAAACTTGTCAACCATAAGTGTTATCCACTAACAGACATGAAAAGACAGTTGATTCAGATCTAATGCAGACTGAAATATTTGAAATCTTGTTCCAGCTAATTATCCATTGATAGACACCAAAATCCCTACACGAGCCATCCCCTCAACCTCCTTACAAATGTCACAAGCATCTTCAGAAATAGTGATTCCAGAATCTAACATCAGCTTGACATTGCCTCTGAAATTCCTTCTCTCAAACCTTTGGCATACTCAACCACATCCCTCGCCAAAGGATGCTCACTGTTTTCCTCAACTGCAGCAACAATTTCATAGAAGTCATGCAGAACATACTGGATTGCATCCTGTTCTTAGAAAACAAGTGACTGTCGGTGGTCTTAGGCAACCTCTGAAAACATGCTACCAATTAGGTGGTAACATCTGGCTCCATGTGGGACGTGTGCTCTCAGAGAGAACATGCGAGAACCTTAGCATTCTCTTGGTATCAACAGACCAAAACTGAAAGTAAAATATGATGGGATGGCTTCATTCACATCCCACACTTTATTACAAAACAACAACAAAAAGAACAGACTGAAAATTTAAATGCTCATGCAAGAGCTTATTCATCCTACCTACCTAACTTAACATGAAATTAGAAACTGTTAAGTGTATGTATACAGCCAATGCAGCCATTCCAACATCTTTACTATGCCATATTTCCTTTTTCTGAGCTTGGTCAGTGAAAGGAACAAAAATATATTCATCATAAGAAAACCACGCCTTGCAATCTGCTCATGAATGAAGTTGAACTATAACATCAGATTGTTAGGATATAAGAAATTATACCAGGGAGAATCAAACTGTGCACAAGAAACCTCTATCCATTGGTTGATAGGGCTCACATACAACCCTTCATTGTCAAACTACTCAAGATGATCTGCAGAAACAACAACATTACCTGCAATATGATGAACTTGAGGCAAGTTTGCATCTACGACGTGAATTTTTTCAGGAGCTTAGGGAAGCTTCACATCTTCTATTACAGCCATATCTGGGGTCTCTTCAGTACTATTTTCAACCAAAGGCCTTTGTAGTGCTTCTTTAATGGTATGTTCTTTACGCTAGGGGTGGACCCTAGGGATGAGAGCATCATATTTTTTAGCAAGCTACTCAATCTCATCCATTGTCTCATTATGCCAGCGGAGGAGAAATCTCTCGAAAAAATTTACCACTAAATCTATGGATTCATCCAACAGACCACATAACCAGGTCATTGCATCCTTTTCCAATGTTATGGAAAAAACGATCATAATATCATCCCCATAACGAACACTAAAATTAGCCACCAGTTTGCATAAAGAGGCAATATGATGGGTGGTTGAAACACCATCATTTCCATAAAATTCGGGAAGAATGTCATGCATTTCCTCAGGGTCATAGCACTGATTAGGAAACCCATGGACTTTTGAGAAATCCAATGGGTTGTAAGCATCGTGCCAAATATCCCATGGTTCTTCCATAAATCAAATAATGAGGTACTTAATTTGAAAAAACATGTTTAATCATACCTCATACCAAACTTGTGGAATCACCAAGGTGAGCTTGAAAGCCTTCTGATGAGTGTGCTAACCTCTACACCCAATCGAATCTTCAAATATGCAAAAGGACAAGGGATCTGTCCCTTTGTGGAGTCTCCATGTGAGAGGAAGAATCTGCAATGTAACCTCCCACAAATGTCAATGAAGCGTAGTCTTCAAAATCCGGGAACTGGACTTCGTCCCCAGCAACGGCACCAAAATTTTGTCTCCCGAAACTGGAACGCGAGTGCTGAAAGCCCAAACTATGGGAACGTCGGCCCGACAACAAATCTCAAGAGAGAGGCCAGTGTCACCACACCCCTCTCTCTCAGTTCAGGTTGGCTCTTCTCCAGCTCTAGGGGGGTTTCCCTAAGTTCAGATTGCTAAGGTAGGTGTGGTTGAGGGCAAGGTGATCTGAAGAGGCTGCCTTAGAGAAACTTGTGTAGCAAAAAGAAAATGAGTCAGATTAATAGGCAAGAAGGGAAAGGAGGATCAGTCCTCGAGGGAAGGCCAGTGTCAGTACCAGAAGGGTAAATGGAGTCAGAAGGGAACTCGAAAAGGATTTGTATTTCGCAGAAGGGAGACTAAGCTGGTCCATTCCATAATCAGAGGCAAGGAGAATGGAAGTATAACTGACTACTTTCCATTACTCCCAAACCTCCAAGAACATAATGGTGACAAGCAACTTGGTAGCTTCAAATGCTTTCCCAACCTGCTAGATTGTTAGCCCTCTATGCTGGCTTGGTCTATAACTCATGAAAACACAAAACTACGACAGAGAAACCCAACATGTCCAAAAACTCAACATGATTTTCTTTATTAACTCTGGGGGAAAATCCTCCCAGCCCAAAAATTTCCATCATTACAAAGAAAGAGACTGAGCTCTTTATAGGCCCAAAAATCCCTTTACGAAAAGAAATAATAAAATGAAGTGGATACAAGATCCACTTTTTCAACAAGTGACAATACTTTTATTAAAAGCACTCACACTTAGACTAAAGAAATATTATCCTTGACTGAAAGTAAAAAGACCCACTTTTAACCAAAGATACACCAAAATAAAAAGGTCACGTTTAAACAAGAACTCCGAGCCAACAAAGACGAAAATTATAGACGGGTTGATAGGGTGAATAGTTATTGCCCACAACTCCACGTAGCAACCAAACTACCCAGAATTGGCTATCAGAATAGGACATGAAAACCATAAGCTGCACGTGAGTGATTTGGGTTTCAACGACTCATCAACTCTAAGCGAATGATTTCAAGCATAGATATGATACACATGTCAGGAAAATATGATACCGCCATCGCATGAACTGCTCTCTCCACATGATGGGTGAAATCGACCCCACTTGACTTCTAACGGTGGAAATTCCCTATAAATTGCTCGGCTGCTAAAAAGAACTGCGTCACAACCTATGAAAAGTGAATACTAACCCTGGGATTTAGCCGCTTCAAGATGCTGATGCTTCCAGGTGGATGGCGGATAGCAGTAACATGGTGTCGACAGTGGTGTAATTGATAGTTTACACATAACTCTTGTCAAGCTATTCCAAAACCTTAGATTCATCCAACGTGAACCTAACACGATTTGTCTTGTAGTCAGATCCCTAAACTCTCAGTGTTGGCATAAGTAATGTTCTCCTTAATGTGAAGGATCTCATCTACCTAAGCGTAGACGCCAAGGTGGATGGTGGTGACCCATGACGAGTAGTAGCTCTTTAATCGCACGCAGTTGTGGGTCTGAGGAGAATGCAATCTGCTGCCACTCAAGCTGGCGCTTCCATGTGGAAGAAACATGGCGATCTTGAATAGAAGCTAAATGGAGATGCTAACAGTCAATTGTGACTCTGTTCAAAAAATAATCCATGTAATTGGTTGTCAATTCTAGTGGACACGTGGGTCCAAACCTCCCAATAAATGGTGGTTCTAATACCAAAATCATGATGTCCTCATCGGCTCCAAAATCCATCTTTTTGTTTTGTAATCGACTTGATATTTGCATAGATTCAAAGCACAAATGCAAGTAGAGATTGATTTTAAGCTTTGTTGATTTGAGTGGTCATGTATTGAGGCATGAGTTTGGACTTCCGACGGTTTGAAACTTCACAAAGAAATTTGGAAACTACACAGAGTGAAATCCGTAGCTTTTTTGTTGGCAGAGCACTAAAAATTTTGTGACCTTTCTCTGTCACAGAGTGACCCCCACACTGAAATTGTGTCCTCAACATAGATTTGAATCAATGAACAATGTAAGTACCAGCTGCTACAAGAAATGGTACGGTTGCAATAAAAAGTGTATAACTGCTGTGTTTGAAAGGAACGTCCAGCTTGAAGGGAAACTTGTCAACCATAAGTGTTATCCACTAACAGACATGAAAAGACAGTTGATTCAGAACTAATGCATACTGAAATATTTGAAAGCTTGTTCTAGCTAATTAACCATTGATAGACACCAAAATCCCTGCTCGAGCCATCCCCTCAACCTCCTTACAAATGTCACAAGCATCTTCAGAAATAGTGATTCCATAATATAACATCAGCTTGACATTGCCTCTGAACTTCCTTCTCTCAAACCTTTGGCATACTCAACCACAACACTGGCCAAAGGATGCTCACTGTTTGCCTCAACTGCAGCAACAATTTCATAGAAGTCATGCAGAACATACTGGATTGCATCCCGTTCTTAGCAAACAAGTGACTGCTGGTGGTCTTAGGAAACCTCTAAAAACATACTACCAATTAGGTGGTAACACATAGATAACCAAATTAAGACACTAAATGGCTACCCTACCGTGCTAGATTTATAGCCCTCCTGAGCTAGCAATGATCATATATTTACCAAAGAAAGAGAGTAAGAAAGGTATCACCTCACAAGATGAAAATCATGAACACAAAGAGCCCACGCATAGACCTCCAAAGTCACTTTTATTCCACTAAGAAAATATGAGTCACAAATTGGGCAGATTTCTCTTGCAAATTCTCTGTGTCTAAATGGGAACAAGAGACTTGCTTTTATACAAAAAGAGAGAAGCTAAAGCCCTAAACCAGACTGGAGCTCTCACAATTGATTTGGAGTTTAACTGAGTTGTAACTGAGTGTTGGAGTAATGAGGGGGGTGAGGTGGCCTCATCCCTCCTTGGTTTGATCACCTGACCAATAAAAACACAACACCACAAACAATTCGTGATTTAGCTGGGAGTGGGTGAATTTTCTGATGGAGAGTTAACTGTCGGAGCTCCGATACTGATCTGGATCTGACTGATGCTGATTGGAATCTTCACAGATGCTCTGTGCCGAGCTAATTAGCTCTTTATTAAATCAAATTTGGCTTTTTTTTCAGATATTTTGATTTTCTCCAATTTAATATTTTTTATTATTTTAATTAATATTTCTCATTTATTGGGTTTTTTGAGAAAAATATTAATTACAAGGCCAAATGATAGTCTGGAACTTAGGATAAGTGTGTCTAGGGGTTAAATGAGTTTTTTGGCTTAGAAAACAAGTCTTTATTTGCCAAAAACATCCCCCGGACCACTTAATTATTACAATTTGAACATTTTCAATTAAACCATAGTAAAAAATGGTTTAATTAATTGAAAATTTTAATTATTTCTCTATAGTCAAAAAATTAAAAATTAAAAAGTGCTATGTGTCTGGGAAAAAAAAATTAGACAATGTTTTAATACATCCTGAGGCATAGGAAATGGCCATAGAACATACAACTTGTGTCTAGTAGGTTCATATTTACTAGTTGGACTCTAATAACCCCCCAAGGCCCAAAATTCAAAATCGAGCATTCCAGCTTTGGAGGAAGAGGGTGAAAAACTCATCGATTATACTTGGCTAAAGGAAAAGCATAATCAACAAGGGAAAAAACTCCCTGGAATACCTTAATTTAAAATTAAGTCTTAGGGGACCGAGCCACTCAAAACCTCTACTAGCACACTTTATTACAACAACCCCATGGGGCATGGTCATTTGAGTTAAAAAATAAAAATGCTTCTAGCCAAAATTGGCTAGGCATGAAATTCTGAACCTCTGATACACTGGATATGAACATGGATCATGTTCATCAACTGGCGGCTCAATGGCAGTTTCAACTATTGTACAAAATAGTTGGTAACAATTCCAAAATGCAAATTGCCTAAAGCATAATAAACTTTTAGAGGTTTCTAACGCTGCAAGGATAGGACCTACATTCTCTCAATGGGAAATTGGTGGCGCCAATATATTTCCTCCCGGTATTGATCCACTAAACACTATTGTTATGAGTTCATAAGGGTGTTTGGAACTCATGTCCTAAGAGTGTTTATCGAGCTCATGTCCTCTTTCAATGATTAGAAGTACAGTGTTGGACAAAAAATGGAATAAATGCACCTAAAAGGTATATTTTACAGTGTTTTCCCGGTTGAGCAATGGTTTCTGACTAGAAGACTTCATTATGCTTCTAAGGCATTTTGTGATGCTTTTCAGAGACATTGCTAAGTTAAATAACTACGCGTCTATCAACAAATTCAATTTAATATTTTGATTGAATGAAAACTGTTAGAATTTTGATGGTTATACAAGATCTAAAAACATTTATCATCATAGCATCATAACCATAAGAAAAGGATCACTTAAAGAAATACAAACATAGCCACACAAAAGAACACAAATATTTATCCTAGGAAACCCTGATGGGGGAGAAAACCCAGCAAAAATTCCTCGATATAGAATTCGACCAAGTACAGTGTAAGAACCCAAGAACAAGAATAGAAGCTCCCTTTCCGCAGTAGACTACCTCTCTCTCTCTTGCACAACTGCTTGAGTGAGAAGTGTGTACAAATGAGAGAGGGTGCCTCCCTATTTATATACATCAATTGTGCAAACTTTAGGTCCAACGGGGTCGACTTCATGACCTTACTAGGTCGACCTCTCCTAAGATTACTCAAAATACATTTTATATAATACTTTTGTGGGTACTATTGCCCCGACTTACAATGGAGGTTTTACCTCGTGACTTTTACAGGACCAATTATATCAAGGACATCTCTAACTGTAGGAATAACATCTCTAAAGGAGGAATAGAATAAAAATACAATAGAATATCTTCTGAAGTTACATTTCTTTCAACACTCCCTCTTAACAACGAAGGTAGTCTACATCATTAGTAGCAACAACAACAAATGTACAACTAACCGGTAAATCTATATGTCATAGGAAGTTTTGAACAACAACAACATCATGTGTCTGGAACAACATTAGCATGAGACCACCATGAGACATCCTCATCAACATCATCATGGAACATCATTATGGAACATCGTCATGGAACACCATCATGGAATGTCATCATGGAACATCGTCATGGAAAATCATCATGGAACATCCTCATGGAACAACATCATGGAACATCATCATGGAACATCGTCGTGGAACATCATCATTGTGTAGTATCATGGAACATCATCATCACAGAGCATAATCATCATGGAACATCATCACAGAGCATTATCATCTTCAAGCATCATCATCGTGGAGCATAATCATCATGGAACATCATCATGGAGCATCATCATCATGGAGCATCATCATCATGGAACATCATCATCACAGAACATCATCATCATGGAACACCATCATCATAATCATAAGTCGTCGTCATCATCATGAGACATCATCATCAACTTTAGCATGAGCATCATCATCAGTATGTGAATACTGGATCATCATCGTCAACATGAGAATCATCATCAGTATGTAAATATTAGATCATCATCATCATCTAAAACATCAGTACGTGAATACTGGAACATCTTCAATATTAGTATGTGAATATTTGAACAACGTCACCTGTAATATCATTAGTATGTAAATACTAGAACTGTTAGCACTCAGAATGTACCCAGGTTGTAAAAGGTAAATCCCGAGGTAACAGCAAAAACCACTTTAGAAAAGAAACTGGCTTTTCTTTTCAGAGAGGGATCTCTCAAATACAGATTTAACAAGACCAGGTATAAATCAACACTCAAAGATTAAATAAATGGTTGAAATGATACACATAACCATTGGGCAATGGAGTCACACATACATAAAAATATCACAAAGACATATGCATGAGATTTTATCAGGGGCAATATAACCATTCAATCACAGTCGTTCATTTAATTTCAAGGTGGGCAGAAGAGATAATGAACAGTCCATTAATACAGAGCATCAAAAGATGAGTTCTATATCAACTTTAGCAAAAACATTCATAGAATATCTGAGACAATGATTAGAGCATAAATGATATGAATTCCAACCATTCAACACTAAGTTCCAGATACGAAGAAAACAAAATGGAGTGAAACACTGGAAAAACAATCACAAAGGAAGGGAAATACAGACTGCAATGTAAACAGCATGAGAATCTCTGATAACCGCATGCATCCAGCTTTGCTATTCAAAATATATGTCTTCAGAAAATATTCATCAACAAGATGGGTTCCAACCCCCATCACATAAAGTAAATGCAATTATATACATAAAATAATTTCTTCTTCCAAGAAGATTAATAACTGAATAACCCGCTTAATCAAAGTCTTGTAACTATATTCCTAACTCCTAGGAATAAACTGCTTGCTTCGATCCTAACAGATTATTAAATTAAAATCAACTCGGTGACAAGGCCCATCCAAGCAACTCCTCAGTGCGCAACACCTGTTTTCATGAATGAAGGATGTACTTTGTCTTTCCAAATCTTTCTATGGCTCTCCATTGCTCCGCGCTTGGAATATCATATTCAATCATCTCCCAAATAGACACCTCCAGCTCCATGTAGGCTTCATAAGACACTTTCGGTAACCCTCCCCTGATGATCAGGAATTTCTGTAATATCTCAAAATCTTCTGTTAGCTTATCTACGATGACTTTCCCTGTCAGCCCTTTTTCCAAATCGTCAAATTTAGAATGATCCATACGGCTTCGTACCAACAGGCTGTGATAGTGCTCTTGAGAAAACATTCGTCCCTCCTTGTCCCAAAAGGAAGGAAGCCCATCTTCAAATAATTCTTTAAAAGCCTGTTTGAAGTCATTAACCTGTGAGATCATTTCATCATCCTTGTCCTGTACTATTTTCATTAGATGATGTTTATGAATAAACCTTTTTGCCCACAGTACCATTGCCACTCTGTCTTTGACTCCTATGTCATGTAATTTTTGGTATGTTAATGAATTTAATAAATTTAATGCATTATGAGCTGTGCCAAGGGGTTTCCTCTCCATAGTTTCATTTACTAACTTCAGTCTTTGATTGGCCAAATTGATCAATATGCTTTGATCATCAATGAAGTTCAAATACTGCCTGAACTTAGTAATTTCTAAGGATAATGTATCCCAAATTATGTGCTTTGCTCCCTGGAGAGGACCCTTTCCTATGTTCCTTTCTTTCAATTCATTAAATTTCTTCTGTAGCTGATTTTTATCTTGCAATATCTTATTCTTATTTTCATTCACCTTGGCTAGCTCGGATTTGACTTTTTCATTTTCCTCCTTTAATTCTCTTATCTCTTCATCTTTCAGGCTGACTTGGGACATGGGCACTAGTAAATCATCTGCAGAAAAGTCATTTAAAGGTTTTTCAATGTTCACAATGGTTAAGTCCTCATCAGTGGGAGTCTGGCTCATCAGTTCCTCCATGATTTCTTTTTCTTCATTTTGATCCCTTTTCAGCAGCGAAATCTGTGCTATTAACTCGTTTTGTTCTGCTTGCCACTTATCCTTTTCTTCTTGTAATTTTATAGTCTTTCCATTATACTCCATCAGATCCTGATGAATCCTGTCTTTTTCCTCTTGTAATGCTAATAATTCAGATGATTGAACATGTTCTGTACTTGGGATCTTCAGCCTTTTCTTCAATACTTGGAGGGAGTTGTCTTTTTCTTCTAGGAGTCTTTTGATTGCCTGGGTGTTACCTGTTTCACTTCCTGAGCTTATGAGGTCTGCTTGTAGCTTTTTTATTTGAATGGAATTAGCCTTATTTTCAACTTTTTCATGTTTTAACTGAACTTCCAATTTGTCTACCAAAACTTGTAATTTATTAACTCTCATCATAGCATGCAATAAATCTGAATAAATAATGTCTCCCATTTGTTTATGTAATTGTATTTTATCTGGTACACTAATCTTGTCTAACCTCACTTCCATTTCTGACATCTTCTTATCGCTTACCATGGCCAATTTAAAATTATTTCTTTCTACGTCTCGGGTAGAAATCAAAGAAGTTTTTGGATTGTTTAAACTTCTCACCCGCGGGAGTAGATTCCTTGTTTCTTCTAGAGACTGCTTTTGCTTCTCCACATAACTAGTCATGACCTATTCTTTAGACTTGAAAACTGGGCTTGATTCTGTATTATCTACACCTTCAAAAGAAAATTGACTCACCTGTACAGACTTTGTAGGAACCAAAGCAACTCTTTTTAAATCATCTGAAATAATTTCACTTAAATCTTTATCATCTTGAAACAACTTGGCCTTTTTATGTGAACCATCCTCATCTATCTGCATACTTTCAACTCCAAAAAGACTTCTTTTAACTAAAATATTAGAAACATTTGTCACTTGAGGTACTGCAACCGATCTACTACTTGTATTTTGATCAGATCCTGGAATTTCCATAAAGTGAAGAAAATTGGCTATTTCATTCAGACCTTCAATAACTTGATGGTCGAATGGCTTATTTTTGTTATCTTGTTTTCTCAGGGAAATTATATGATAAGGTTCATAATTTACCCTTTGCTCCCTTTGAAAATCCATGCTTTCCAACAATTTCTCTATGAACACCAGAGCGCCTTTATTTTTAAAAATAAAAGAGCCAACTTTAAGAGGGAACTTAATATTGGAAGATTTCTTAAAAGCTCCAAAGTGTTCTTCTTCTACATGCACTCTCTGTCTCATATACTCCAATGCAAAAACTCTGGGAGTGAGAAAAGCAGGCAGCCTATAAGGCTCTCCAGTAAAACCATATATTCTCAAAACAGCGAAATCCTTGTGCAAAAACCAATCTTCGACCCTATCCTCAGGTGAGGATTGCATCATGCTTTTCATTTCTTCTAATACCCAGGGTAACACTTCATCAAACAACATCTTGTATATTTCTAACATGATAGAATTTGCAAATTTGAACATGCTGATTTGCTTGGGCAAATCTGAAGAGAACATGGTACTTAAGAACTCCAATTCGGTGACATTCGAACACAGCAGCATGTTCAACAAATAAGTTTGAAACTTAAAAAACCTGACTTTTGGAAACTCCCTCATTTGGAGATGTATAGCTTCTGCTAGATACTCATCTAAACTGAAGACATGAGCTTACTGAGACTCAGCACTCATCGAACTCATTTTTAATAGGAAGCCCAAGATGACTTCATTAATATGACAATCATCATCTAGACCCAAGACTTGACAGACTAAGGACACAACTAATTGAACTTCATCTCTGAAAATGTGGACAGGAGATGGTAGAAAAAGACCATCTAGTGACTGACCTTTGTTCAAAATGCTAGACAAGAATTTGCAACGAACCTCAGTTTCACAATTTTTGTACACTTCAGCTAAAACGGACTCGTTTACAGGCTCACGACTATCAGGGTAGTTGTCGGGCAAATTCAAGTTTTCACGGATGACCTTGGCATCAATTTTACACAGTATCCTAGATGTAGAATGACTTACAATAACTCTCTGAGAAGAAGAATAGTTAACTGCACACCACTCGACAAACTCGGGAAAATGTAGGGTTTGCTCAACAGCAAAATGATATAAAAATGATTTACAAGCATTTAGAATATCATTACCCTGCGAATTGTATTTCCATAATCTCTCTTTGCTAACTGATACACTTCCCATAGACAAGAAAGGATCACATACCCCTCTATCCCTGTCAACCAGGTATTCTTCTCTCTCGTCCAAAATACAGTTAAACCCCTGTAAATATTTCCCTTTATCCATAATACAGACAACAATGGTAATTCGGCAGGTGAATTTCAAGTATTCTGGACTTACCAGTTACTGTGGCTGCATATATTCGAGGTTGACTGTTAAAGGGTGGCGAGCGAGCAGTCCTTTTCATTCATTCGGAGCAAAAATAAAAAATAGTTCTCCGAACAAGTCAACTTTACTTATATAGGAGCCCACTCCGGAGGCCCCCCTTTAGCGGTTTCTGCCAAACTGCTTTTGCCCGCGAAATGCACCACAGACTGCCGCGTGTACCGTGGTTTCCATTCCGCTACCACCTTTTGTCTCCAACCATCGTGCAACTTTCCACTCCGGATCCGTCAACGATCGTCGATGCATTTTACCCTTATTTCCCAACCGTCGGATGAGGTTACACGTACCTATTCTACTGAGCTTCTCTGTTTTATCGAACGTGCAAGTTGACGGAGCGGGCTTCACGCTGACCATAGATTTTGTCGAGCTAGATTTGTGACCGTTGATCTTCATATCTCGTTGAATACCCCGTATGTCCTTATCCTCCTCGCATCTTCATAAGGCGGACACATTGTAAGCTGTCGATCTCCATTTCTTTGCTTTACGCCATTGGATCTCGTGATAAATCATTTCTTACGCACCCCTTATCACACTTTCACACTTTTATATTTAACCAAAGTTCTTGAACAACCATTATTTCTTCTTTACCATGGTCCCTTCGACCCTCTGCTAGGTAGAGTTGTTAACAACAACAACAACAACATCATTAGCATCTTAGTGCTACAACAACATAATCAACAAATAAAATGATAGATCATCATCTACATCATTAACATAGAGATGCTTGAACAACATCATGTTGGGTATATGTTATATTCTTTACATGTGCGTGTCGAGGGGAGGTGCGCCTCTCAGCATTGGGTCTGACTATCCCTGTTTTGGGGAATATTCTAAAAATATGACATTTAATCCCAGTTAAGGGATTGGGATCTATTTTCTAATTTGGGTTAGCATATTAGGGTATTGTAGGCAATGAAATACCTATATTGTATTGTGAGGGATTCATAATGATAAGGAGAAAATAGGAGGTGTGGCTCCAAGGTTTGCTAGTTTTCCTGGTTAAGGGTTTCCAGGGTAAATCTATGTGTGAATGTGTGAATGTGATGTTGTAATCTATGTTTTGCTTAAATAAATCTATATGTTGTGCTTCTCTGCACAGGTTTAAAACTTACATGTGGTATCAGAGCTCGATTATTAGCATCAAGGGGATGCTTTTGTTGTTGAGGGTTCGACGTGGTTGATAGATCTTGGGTATGTGATAAACCTAGGTTTACTGGGATCTTTGTAGTGTTGATTTGTGCATTGAAAGAGAATGGCGAGTAGTTCAAGAATTGAGATCGAGAAATTTAACAACTAGAATTTTGAGCTATGGAAGCTCAAAATGGAGGATCTTCTTGTAGATCGGGACCAATGGATTGTTGTGGATTTAGGTACGAAACCCATTGGAATGTCACAAGATGATTGGGATAAATTAGAAATAAGGGCAAGGAGTACAATATTATTGTGCTTATCAAACTCTGTGTTGTTGAATGTATTTGGTGAAGATAGTTTGGTAAAGCTTTGGGAGAAACTAGGGAGTTTGTATCAATCAAAATCCCTTATGAACAAGTTGTTTCTACAAACTAAATGGTTCCACCTTGGAATGGATGAGAATGACAATGTAACAGAGCATCTAAATGTCTACAATACTCTGGTAAGTCAGATAACCTTTGTTGGAATTAAAATGGTTGAAGAAGATAAATGTATATTACATTATTGTGTTCTTTACCAAATTCCTTGGACAACCTAATTATTGCAATAGGTAGTGCTAGCCAAGCAACCTTAAAAATTGATGAAATAGTATCACCCCTACTATTAGAAGAGATGAGGTAGAAAACCATGGATAATCATAGCATGGATGCCTTTTCTATGAGAGGTCGCCCCAGGAGAGAAAAAAATAAAGGATCTGGGGTAGATCTAAATCTAAGGGTATATCTAAATCCCCATGAAAAGGAATAAGGAAGTGTTGGAAATGTGGTGAAGCTGGTAACTATAAAAAGGATTGTAGATCTAAGAATGTTGATAAAAAAAGGGATATGAGGATACCCCTTCCATAGAGGTGGAGACCTACTCTAGAGAAGGACGGATGTGTACCTAGATTCCACTGGTAATCATTCAAAACGTGATATATGGTTCATTGACTCAGCTGTGTCATGTCATATGACCCCTCATAGGGAGTAGTTCTGTGAATATGAAAAGTACAATGGAGGACATGTGTAGTTGGGAGACGATTCACCAGCCATTATCATTGGATGTGGTAGAGTCAAGCTAAAACTGAAGGATGGAAGGATTATAATGCTACATGGAGTGCTACACATTCCAAATCTAGCAATAAACTTGATATCTGTTGGAAATATGGATGTTGCATGCGTAAAGTGTGTGGAGATGGTGGTTGCACAATGGTTCAAGGATCAATGGTATTGATGATGGGAGTTTGGTATGGAACTCTATACAAACTATTGGGAAGAACCATCATTAATGAATGTAACAATTATATTGTGCTTGAGGAAGGAGGTAAAGATGACAGAACCTTAACTGCATCAGGAGGAAAGAAAATGTTATGGAATCAAATATTGGGCCATATCAGAGAAAAGGGATTTCGTGCACTACAAGGTAAAGGTATGACTGATTGCACTCTGTATTTTGATTTCTGTGAACACTTCATATATGGAGAAAAAAAATCGAATAAGATTTGCATCTAGTGCTACAAGAGAAAAGGGAATTCTAGAATTAATACATAGTGATGTGTTTGGAGATGTTCATGTTCCATCATTAGGGAAAATATGTGTATTATTTTTCATTTATAGATGATTTCTCAAGGAACACATGGATCTATTTCCTTCAAAATAAATATGAATTATTTGCTAAGTTTAAATAATTTAAGGCTCTTGTAGAAAATCAGTCAAAAAAGAAAATAAGGGTGTTGAGAACAGATAATGATGGAGAGTTCTGCGGGAATGAATTTGTTAAATTTTTAATGGTTATATCAGATCTTAAAACATTTAGCATCATAACAACATAACCATAAGACAAAATATCATTGAAATATAGACAAGCACAACCACACAAAAAGAACACAAAGATTTATCCTGGGAAAAACCCAGCAAAAGCTTCCTCAATATAGATGCCCCAAAAAGATAAAAGGTAAAACCCAAAAGACTGATCCTCCTTCTTTTCCAGCCATAGCTCTTTATCTCTCTCTCTTATGCGCTACACAAGTGAGTGTGTGTGTCTCAAATGAGAAGCACCTCACCTCTATTTATATTCTTCCGTTCACTTAATAATTAATTCAACTATGTAGGCTCGAGTAATCCTAATTTATTCTTGTAGGTTCAAGAAACAACAACTGGGGTACTAATGACCCGACTTACAATGAAGGGGACTTCCTCATGACTCGTATTAGTTCTCCCGATTAGAAACATCGGGATATAAATAAATACAAGTGATTCTCCCGGTAGGAACATCGGAGACCACAAAAATACATATAGAATATTCTTCGAAGTTACAATATTTCAACACTCCCCATTAACGAGAAGGGTATTCTACAACAACATCAAGAACAACAACAGTAGGAGAGAGAGGACATCATCAACATCATCAAGGTGACCCATCTATAAATCATTGGAATCTTTTCATCATCTTCAACATATAGTCTTCATCTTCAAACTTCAGCAGCAGCAACACTTTGACCGCTTGATCAACAACATCATCATCAGCACTTTGATCTTTTCAATCAGCAATCATCATCATCAACAATACTTTGAGCAACATCGTCAGCAATACTTTGATCTCTCGATTAGCAGCATCATCATCGTCGGCAACATCATCATCAACACTTTGATCTCTTGATCAGCAACATCATCATTAATACTTTGATCTTTCGATCAAACAACATCATCGTCATCGGCTTTGATCTTTCGATCAAACACCATCATTATCGTCATCAGCAACACTTTGATCTTTTGATCAACAACATCATCATCATACTTTGACTTTTTGATTAGCAACATCATCATCATCAGCAGCAATAACTTGATCTTTCGATCAATAATATTATCATCATCATACTTTGAGCTTTTGATCAGCATCATCATCATCATACTCTGAACTTTCGATCAGTAACATCATCATCATCAAATTTTGATCTTTTGATCAATAACATCGTCATCATCACATTATGATCTTTCGATCGATAACATCATCATCATCACATTCTGATCTTTCAATCAGTAACATTGTCATCATCATACTCTGATCTTTTAATCAGTAACATCATCATCATCACACTCTGATCTTTCGATCAGGAACATCATCATCATCATTAGCAACCTGCAATCCACAATATGAAGACAAAAGTCTTCGGATCACTTTTGGACTTAAAGTCCAGGGATGATGCAATCCCACCACATTCTCGACAACCGAAGTCACCGGATTCAATTATGGGATAATCACTCCCTATCACTTTAGGACTAATTCCAATGATGATGCAATCCTACCACGTTCCTGAGTACTGAAGTCATTGGATCCATTCTGAGCAAAAGTTCAAGGATAATACAATCCTACCACATCCTCGAGTACCGAAGTCATCGGATCCGTTCTGAACAAAATTTCAAGGATGATACAATCCTACCACATTCTCGAGTACCGAAGTCATCAGATCCGTTCTGAACAAAAGTTCAAGGATGATACAATCCTACCACATTCTCGAGTACCGAAATCATCAGATCCGTTCTGAACCAAAGTTCAAGGATGATACAATCCTACCACATTCTTGAGGACCGAAGCCACCGGATCCATTCTAAACCGAAGTTCAGGGATGATACAATCCCACCACATTCTCGAGGACCAAATTCACTACCTCCGTTCTGGACAAATGTCCTGGGATGATACAATCCCTCCACATTCTTGAGGACCGAAGTCACCAGATCCATTCTGGACAAATGTCCTAGGATGATATAATCCCTCTTCATTCTTGAGGACCGAAGTCACCGGATCACTTTAGGACAAGTGTCCAGGGATGATACAATCCCACTTCATTCTCGAGGACCGAAGTCACTAGATCACTTTAGGACAAGTGTCCAGGGATGATACAATCCCACTGCAACATCGCTGCTCCCCCTTTCAAGGAAGGTCTTTCCGAACAAAACCAATTTTGTCTTGAAGGTGTTCAAACTTTACTCGAGACAAAGGCTTCGTCAACACATCAATGTTGAATCATCATCTTGTAACATCATAATCTACATCTTCAGTATGTGAATACTGAACTATCATCATCTGTATCTCTAGTATGTGAATATTGAAAGCATTATCATCTATATCTTCAATATAGAAATACTGAAAGCATCATCATCTGTATCTTTAGTATAGAAATACTAAAAGCATCATCATCTGCATATTTAGTATAGAAATACTAAAAGCATCATCATCTGTATCTTCAGTATAGAAATATTAAATCACCATCATCTACATCTACAGTATGTTAATGCCGAAACATCATCTATATCTTCAATATGGGAATACTAAAACATCATCATCTGTATCTTATCTCGAATGTAGAAATGTCATATTTCTATGTGCTTCGATGGAGCACTAGTTCTCTGTCATCTTTATACAAATCTGGTTATCACATAGAATCTCAGTAGTATCCATCTCGAGATCAAAGAGACCTGACATCAACTTCCGAAGCCATATGGATTCACAACTAGTATAGCAAGCTGCTATGTATTCTGCTTCTGCCATGCTAAGAGAAATACTGGACTATTTCCTGTAAACCATGAAATCATAGGAGACCCCAGACAAAAGCATCCACCTAAAGTGCTTTTCCTCTCTGAGACACTTTCAGCCCAATCTGCATCTGTATAGCCATACAATCTGTAATCATGGTTTCCATCATAGTATAGACCAAATTCTATAGTCCCTTTTAGATATCTCATCACATGTTTTGCAGCTATTAGGTGAGCACGTCTAGGTTGAACTAGATAAGGTGTTCACAGCAAAATAAGTGTCTGGTCTGGTATTTTTTAGATACATCAACGACCCAATAATCTTTCTGTATTGAGTCACATCCACTAACTCTAACGAGTCTTCAGCTAACAACTTCAGGTTGGAATCCATGGGTGTGGCCATGGCTTTACATTCCAACATATCAAATATTTTCAAAATTTCCACCGCATAAAAAAAATAGATCATCCACATACAGTAATAGTATGCCAGGTTCATCTTCTATAACCTTGGAGTAAAGGTTAGGGTCAGCTTTACTCTTGGTAAAGCCCAAGCTCGTCAGGAAACTATCTATCCTTCCATACCAAGCTCTAGGAGCTTGCTTCATGCCATACAGGGCCTTCTTCAACTTGCATACGTCAGTCCGTCTGTCTTCAACTTCAAATCCTTGTGACTATTCGATGTAAAACCATTCCTCAATCATACCATTAAGGAAGGCTTGTATTTACATCCATCTAGTGTATATCCCACTTCATCATGGAAGCAAGTACCATGATAGTTTTGAAGGAAGTGTACCTTGCTTCCTGGAGCTAGTGTCTCTTTAGAATTAATTCCCTCTTGCTGAGAGAAACCTCTAGCCACATGTCTTTCCTTACTTCTATCAGTAGCATATTTTATCTTGCAAATGCATTTGGAAGATAGCACATTCTTGCTTTCTGGTTTGAGTACTATATCCCAAACATCACTCTAGTATTCTTTCATCATAGCATCTTCCATGAGTTCGTTTTGTCAGGTCATCAACATATCCTAGTCTTATGTATTCAACCTTGAAGGTTGGAACCCACTTTACTCTTGGTAAAGTCTCGATCCATCAAGAAGCTTTCCATCATGTCATACCATGTCAAACTCAGAGAGCTTTTGTAGTCACTCCCCCTGAAGCGGAGCATCATCTTCCCTCTTTATTCTGTACAAGTAGTTCTCTGCTTGATATATACTTCTAGTGAGTCTAGTCAATAGAGTATGTCATTTCATAGTCTATTCTTTTTGAGGAAAACCATGAACCTTGCTTTGTACACTTGTTTGGGTAGATCCATATGGAAGATACTACATACTTCCCTTTAGGTCTCGAAACCATATTCTAAACATCATTCCCCATGATCAACTGTTACTCTTTCATCATAGCTTCTTTCATAGCTGGAAAGGTTAGCATCAATGATGTTGTTAACACTAAATTTATTTTTGTCTGAATTGCTCCTATTGCCTTCAAAATTTTAAGTTCTCATGGCTGATTGAGTTGGTTTCCAAAGTTTTCTCATTAAAATATGTCCAAGTTGGCAAAGAAGAGAAGGTAAAGAAGTTTAGGGAAAAGGGGCAAATGAATTTTTCACAAACTGGGCAAAATTTCTTATTAATTTTTGAAGAAAACCTAAAAAATGGGTTTTATAAAGATTTTATTTTCTTTATATTCAAAAATTAATATTTTTGAATATTTCTCCAAAGTCAAATGCCGCCTTTTATTTACCAAGCCAAAGATTAACGAAGGTTTACCCGATAAACAAGGTTATTACCTTTATTAAGGTATAGTCTAAACATTAGCGCATAAAATAATTCTATGGCTAATATAAAAAGGTAAATTCAATCAACGGGTGATATTCATTCCGGAAGGTAAAGTTGCGCGCTAATTAAAACCAAAATGCTCAGCGGAATGCATAGGTGCAAAGCTCATCCGACGGCGGGGAAATAAAGTGAAAAGTAATCAACGGCTGCAAAAAATTTCGGAGCCCAGACTTGCACGAGAGATAAGCCCAAAGTGCCCAGCGGAATTTGGTACATGGCATATGATCTGACGGTGGAAATTTAAAGGCTTATCACATCAATGGCTGGAAATAATTCCGGAGATCAGAGCTGCACACCGGTTAAAGTGACGGAGCCCAGCGGAATTTGGTAGGTGTCACACGATCCAACGGCTCACAAGTAAAAGCTGATTGCATCTACGGCTGTGGATGATTCCGAAGAGTGAAGTTGCATGGTGGTTAAAAGCATGAAATCTGGCAGAAAGGAGTACACGGCACTTGATCCTACGGTTGAAAACGAAAGGTAATTAGATCAAGGGTCACAAATGAATCCGGAACAATAAGGTGCGTGAAAGATAATTTGAAAAGGTGGCTCCGGGATAGACCATTGTTTATAAATAAATTTTACTTGGTCTTTTAAGAAATAATTTCATTTGCTGCGCGCGCTGAAGGGAGTGACAGTCCTCCATGCTCCCAAACTCAAAATGTTACATGTTTTCAATCACACGGAAAATGGCGGAGATGAAGAGAGTCAGTTGCAAATTAATTTTTATAAAATGAGAGAAAGGAAGCCACCATTCAATAATGCAGAAGCAAATCAGCCCAGAAGAGTTGCAGAAATATTTACAGTGAGAGCATTCATGGAGTTAAACAGTTCAAAGTTTGGAAGCAACGCAGCATATTTTTCTGAAAAATGACTGTTTTAGTCATTTTATTAAACGAATTGTTTACAGCAAACGAAGAATATATTTCAGAAAATGAAAGAGGTTTTTAATCATAACATCTTGATCTACAATAACCTCTCTTAGTTTTTACTCAGGTGATACATATTGGGAGCAGCAAAGTCATCTTCAGAGGGAAAATATTCAGATTTCGAAATGACTGTTCTAGTCATCCAAGTAAAATAATTGTTTAGAGAAAATGAGACCATGTTTTGGGAAACTGGGAGATTATTTGCTTCATAACGTACCTATCTACAAAAACCTCTTTCAGTTTTTACACAGGTGATATGGTTTAGCAGAAACAAAATCAGTTGTACAGGCCAGTTTTCAGGTTTTCCAAAGGACTATTTCAGCCATCAACTTCAGAGAATTGTTTTGGACAAATGGGATTTAATTTGACAAAAATGAGAGTTTTTTATTCTTAACAGGCATATGGTCAAAAACCTCCTTCATTTTTTACACAGTAATCACAGGTTGGGATATTTTTAAATATCTTTACAGGTCATTTTTCCAGAAATATACAATTTTATTATATGAGTCATCAGCTTCAAAGGAATATTTCGAGGATATTGAAATGATTTTGGAGAAATGAAGACGTGGGTTTTGTTGGAAACATGTCCAATTATAAAAACCTCTCCCAGATTCCATACAGCTGTCACCATGTTAGATATACAGGAGAAACTTTGTTGTAATTATTTCTATTTCTAGAATTAGGGTTAGGTTTTGAATTCTAAAGTTAGGTCAAGACTTTTCTTATATAAAGGGGAATGTAATTGATTTTGAGGGGGAGTATTTTCAAGAGCGGGAGGCTCTACATTGTAATGGCTTGATGTTTTCAGTGAATGAATGAAAATTGCATAGGAGGAATGTAAAATCCTTTTTCATGTCACAGATTCTTGTGCCATCTTTTCTTCAGTAAGTAATTTCTTTATGTGATTGTTTATCATGTTTCCCACTCCATTTTGTATCTGCTTTCATGCTTGAGCATTATTTTTTATGGTCTAGAATTCATCATGCATGCTCTAGGTCCATTGTTCAAGCATTTTCAAAATATTTTCTTCTAAAGTCTTACAGAATTCACCCTAGAGGTGCTCTGTTTGATGGAATGTCTCCCTTTGTCCACTAATCAACCTGCTAATACCTTAAGACTGAGGAAATGGTGCCTATCTTGCCTCTATTCATAAACCTTCAAAACCCTACCTCTTGCAACCTATTTCAGATCTGATTTATTGACTCCATTGCCCAATGGTCTCCTCCATGACTGTCCTACCAAGTC
>LPNX010691346.1:449296-470439 GCA_001517045.1 Pseudotsuga menziesii
TTGTATTTTCTTTATATTCAAAAATTAATATTTTTGAATATTTCTCCAAAGTCAAATGCCGCCTTTTATTTACCAAGCCAAAGATTAACGAAGGTTTACCCGGTAAACAAGGTTATTACCTTTATTAAGGTATAGTCTAAACATTAGCGCATAAAATAATTCTATGGCTAATATAAAAAGGTAAATTCAATCAACGGGTAATATTCATTCCAGAAGGTAAATTTGCGCGCTAATTAAAACCAAAATGCTCAGCGGAATGCATAGGTGCAAAGCTCATCCGACGGCGGGGAAATGAAGTGAAAAGTAATCAACGGCTGCAAAAAATTTCGGAGCCCAGACTTGCACGAGAGATAATCCCAAAGTGCCCAGCGGAATTTGGTACATGGCATATGATCTGACGGTGGAAATTTAAAGGGGTATCACATCAATGGCTGGAAATAATTCCGGAGATCAGAGCTCCACACCGGTTAAAGTGACGGAGCCCAGCGGAATTTGGTAGGTGTCACACGATCCAACGGCTCACAAGTAAAAGCTGATTGCATCTACGGCTGTGGATGATTCCGAAGCGTGAAGTTGCATGGTGGTTAAAAGCATGAAGTCTGGCGGAAAGGAGTACACGGCACTTGATCCTACGGTTGAAAACGAAAGGTAATTAGATCAAGGGTCACAAATGAATCCGGAACAATAAGGTGCGTGAAAGATAATTTGAAAAGGTGGCTCCGGGATAGACCATTGTTTATAAATAAATTTTACTTGGTATTTTAAGAAATAATTTCATTTGCTGCGCGCGCTGAAGGGAGTGACAGTCCTCCATGCTCCCAAACTCAAAATGTTACCTGTTTTCAATCACACGGAAAATGGCGGAGATGAAGAGAGTCAGTTGCAAATTAATTTTTATAAAATGAGAGAAGGGAAGCCACCATTCAATAATGCAGAAGCAAATCAGCCCAGAAGAGTTGCAGAAATATTTACAGTGAGAGCATTCATGAAGTTAAACAGTTCAAAGTTGACTGTTTTAGTCATTTTATTCAACGAATTGTTTACAGCAAACGAAGAATATATTTCAGAAACTGAAAGAGGTTTTTAATCATAACATCTTGATATACAATAACCTCTCTTAGTTTTTACTCAGGTGATACATATTGGGAGCAGCAAAGTCATCTTCAGAGGGAAAATATTCAGATTTCGACATGACTGTTCTAGTCATCCAATTAAAATAATTGTTTAGAGCAAATGAGGACGTGTTTTGGGAAACTGGGAGAGGCTTTGCTTCATAACGTACCTATATACAAAAACCTCTTTCAGTTTTTACACAGGTTTTATGGTTTAGCAGAAACAAAATCAGTTGTACAGGCCATTTTTCAGGTTTTCCAAAGGACTATTTCAGCCATCAACTTCAGAGAATTGTTTTGGACAAATGGGATTTACTTTGACAAAAATGAGAGAGTTTTTTATTCTTAACAGGCATATGGTAAAAAACCTCCTTCATTTTTTACACAGTAATCACAGGTTGGGATATTTGTAAATATCTTTACAGGTCATTTTTCCATAAATATACAATTTTATTATATGAGTCATCAGCTTCAAAGGAATATTTCGAGGATATTGAAATGATTTTGGAGAAATGAAGACGTGGGTTTTGTTGGAAACATGTCCAATTATAAAAACCTCTCCCAGATTCCATACAGTTGTCACCATGTTAGATATACAGGAGAAACTTTGTTGTAATTATTTCTATTTCTAGAATTAGGGTTAGGTTTTGAATTCTAAAGTTAGGTCAAGACTTTTCTTATATAAAGGGGAATGTAATTGATTTTGAGGTGGAGGATTTTCAAGAGCGGGAGGCTCTACATTGTAATGGCTTGATGTTTTCAGTGAATGAATGAAAATTGCAGAGGAGGAATGTAAAATCCTTTTTCATGTCAGAGATTCTTGTGCCATCTTTTCTTCAGTAAGTAATTTCTTTATGTGATTGTTTATCATGTTTCCCACTCCATTTTGTATCTGCTTTCATGCTTGAGCATTAGTTTTTATGGTCTAGAATTCATCATGCATGCTCTAGGTCCATTGTTCAAGCATTTTCAAAATATTTTCTTCTAAATTCTTACAGAATTCACCCTAGAGGTGCTCTGTTTGATGGAATGTCTCCCTTTGTCCACTAATCAACCTACTAATACCTTAAGACTGAGGAAATGGTGCCTATCTTGCCTCTGTTCATAAACCTTCAAAACCCTACCTCTTGCAACCTATTTCAGATCTGATTTATTGACTCCATTGCCCAATGGTCTCCTCCATGACTGTCCTACCAAGTCTTTTAAAACAAACTTGTCCTATTTGTCCCATCAGAAATCTGACCTTCTGAATGTCTTTGATTGAATATCTTGAGTATAAAACCTTTGTAAATAGTGAGAGATCCCTCTCTGATTGTATTAGGTCAGAAATACATTCTAAAGTGGTTTTTGTTGTTACCTTGGGGTGTACCTTTTCACAACCTGGGTACATTCTGAGTGCTAACAGATGTCACCCAATTGCGTTACACAACTAGAGTGTGTCCGAGGCCTCTTACTTTTTTTTGGAAGTCTCGCCATTCTTTTCTTCATCTTGAGTTATATCTCATACCCATGGTGGCCTTCATCCTTCGAGGTGGATCTACCGCTCTCTGAAGCTTTTTCTTTCGTCATGATGTCTCTGACCCTGGGAGCTTCAGATTCATGTTTATTGGAGTAAATATTGAATTGTAATCACTTGTTCTTCGGAACAAGTCTCGTCCTTCTTTTCTTGTAGACGATTGTACAGGACCTTTCCCATCACATGCATATTAGTAGTATACTATCATTAATGCAAACATTCTATCATGCATAACACATCAACTAAATATAAAACAATATCATGAAATGACAATTGAATACTTATCTTTTATTCGTTTCATGGGTAGACTCCTTGATCCTTCTGCTTCATCATCTTCGTCATTCATGACATCATCATTTCTTATCCAAATGCTAAGATGGATAAGCGGTTCTTCAAGAATTGAGTTCTTCATATTCCTCATCGTTTGAGGGATCTTCTTTGAATCATGAGCACTTGATCTTCAGTTGCTCCTATTATCACTCCAGGAAAATCCTCTAGGTTGTAGCTCGAGGATGCCTGGTAACTTAAAATGTTTTTAGGGTTTTCTGATATGGATCAAGTCAATTGACCTATATAACCTTTCTACTCTCAAGACATGCATAAAGCTCACTCGTTTACAAGGCTTTTAGTTGCAATTGCTCAGAAGTTCGACAATAAGGTGCAGGGATGGAGAACTCACCAAGCTGGCAGACTTACATACAAAACACATGAATATAAATGGCTAAATCCTGTTGAGGATGGTATTTATAAGTCAAATAGCATTAATTAACCAATAGGATGACAGCTATCAGCTTTTTAATCAATCTGAAAATGACCTAAATACACATTCAGGCATAAATACAGTAAAGAAAGAGATGATGGCTGAACAAATCACAACAAAAGAGCTTATATCATGAATAAGTAAAATGAGAATCTTGAAAGCATTATTGGCTCATAAATCCCCGAAGTTGAACCTTTATTATAAAATCAATCATGGGCTTTATAGCCTTCTACCAAAAATGACAGATACTGAAAATTCGATCTGTTTACACAAAAAATACTTGAAAGTGATAGTTTTCTCAGATTAGGGCTTCAAACCCTTGCTAACTATTTGTCTATCTATTGTGAAGATCTAGTTCACTGAGTGAACTTTTAATAACTGAAGTGGTCGCTGATAATTACCACTGCTGGTTCAGTGTGAAATTGCCACCAACAGCCAGTGTCTCGGTGTTTAACTCAAGTGACCTTTCTTGTTTAATCCACCAGAATTTTCTACCTTGTCGTCGCGGTCGTCGATCGAAAGCTCTGACCTCTAACTATTGTCACCCCAAGCCTTAATGTTGTCGCAGTGTCGGCGCCTCAAATGACTAATCTTCTAAGCATCAGCGATCGAAACCCCAAGACTGAATGTATCGGAGCTTTCAACCGCCAGCTTGTCGGTGATCGAAAGTTGTACTCACTAATGCATCGAAACCTCAAAGATGAATGCTGCCGCAGTGTCAGAGGTTCCAACGACTAATATTCTCAGCATCGACAATCGAAAGTTGTAATCATTAACATGTTGGAACTTCTTGTCCGAACGTTGTCGCAGTGTTGGAGCTCTAAACCACTAGCTTCATAATCAAAAATCAGAAGCAATGTCCTCTATCTCATCGGCGCCTTAGACCGAAACATTGCCGCAGTGTCGACGGTTCAAATCACTAATTTCCAAGCATCAACGATCAGACAAACCAACCACTAATCTATCGGTGATCGGACGCTTTAGCTACTAAACTCTTCGTCGGCGATCAAAACTCAAAACCACTAACCATCGAAACTTTAAACCACTAGATTCTCCATAATGGAGGCTCCACAGAAGACTAAACCTCCGAAACGTCGGCGCCGTAGAGGACTAAACCTCTGATCGCTGTTAAAAAATGTTTCGATGGTAGTTAAAATATTTAGCAATATGTCTAACTACCGAAAAGGTTTTCCATCTGTTATTTATCTTCCAACTTTCGGTGGCTAATGAGATGTTTTGATCCTCGCCCAAGCCACCAAAAGCTACAACTTTGTGAAATTTTCATAAAAAATAGAGGCTTTCAAACTATTAGTAACATTCATATCCTTTATTGCATGAATAAAATTCTTCATACGAAAATAAATTATTTTGGGAGATAACATCTAGCTCCTACTTGGGGATGGGAACCTCCCAGTGAGGTCCCAAGAACCCCAGACCAAAATGCCTTTCCCTAAAAGCAACTAAGTAACTTAACACTATCCTTTATTGTTCCATTGGGCATGGAGTCTATTCTGAAAACAAAACAACCTACTATCTACTAATTTACAATCATAAGGCCTCAGAGCCTCAAATAAAATAGAGCTTCAAGAACCGCCCATTCACTGGGCCATCAAATACCTCTTCACCTTCCACACTCTGCAATTTGAAGGTGTTATTCTTATGTACCTGGGCTATCACAAAAGGGCCAATCCACAAAGAGTCAAATTTTCCATGTTTCCCCTTATCCTGTCTGACAACATCCCACTTGAGGACCCAATCTCCAACCTGGAAGTTGTCTGCCTTTGCTCCTTTTTCAAAGATGCCCTTTATCCTCTGTTGATGAGCTTCTGATTTTCCAACAACTTGCTCCCTCATTTGCTGTAATTATACCAAATCCATCATCCTTCTTACCATATCATTTGGCTCATCCTCCTCTTCCTGAAAGAACTTTACCACTGGAAGGATGAGCTGGATAGGAAAGATGGCCTCAGTGCCATAAACTAGTTTGAATCGAGAAGTCCCTATGGATCTTTTGTCTGTTACCCTATCATCCCATTAAGTAAACTTAAGCTTTGAATCCCAGCTTTTCTGATTTGTCTCTAGCAGTTTCCTGATGATTCTGACTAAGCTTTTGTTAGATGACTCAGCCAGGCCATTGCCTTGTGGGTAATAGGATGTGGAGTGCACTAGTTGGATACCCATTGATTCACACATTTTAACTAATGCCCCAGCCTTAAAATCTGGTGCATTATTAGTTACTAACCTTATTGGGAAACCAAACTTGGTGAATATGTTCTCATATAAAAATCTCATGATGACTTGATGAGTGGCATTGCTGGTGGGTACTGCTTCTATCCATTTGGTAAAGTAGTCAGTGGCTACTAAGATCCATTTATGCTGTCCACTGGAAGATGGATTTATTTCTCCTATGAAATCCAGACCCCATTGCTGGAAAGGCCCATTCACTGTAACAGGCCTAAGGGGCAAGGATTTGAGCTGTTGCTTCCCTATAAATCTTTGACATTGGTCACACGCCCTTACAAAAGTGCATACATTAGCAAAGAGGACTGGCCAATAGTATCCTACTCTTAAGATCTTGTGGGCTGTGGTTTTCCAGTAGTGGTGGCCTCCACATGTACTGGAATGAAAGTGATGCATGACCTGCTCTGCTTCCTCTTTATCTAGACACCTTAACAAAATTTCAGAATGATCCCTCCAGTACAGCAGTTTGTCAATTATGCAAAACTTAACGTATTTCAACTTGATAACTCGTGCTTGGTTAGGGGTGAGATCAGGGGAAACTTCTAATTTTAGCAAAAATTGAATGATACATGAGTACCACTCACATGAAGATATGTTCTCAGCTACTGATGGACTGTTATTCTGATCTTGATTTACTTCTGTTTCAGTTGCTACCATAGTCTGCACCTTTGCTGATCTGACACATGTGAAATTTATTCCCATCAGTTCACAGTTTTCATTGGCCATGAGTTTGGCCAGACCTAAACCCTTTACCAGCTTGGTGGGTTTCACCTCTACATTAAACTCAATGAGTTTGGCAATCCACCTAGCTCTCTTCCCATTATTGTCAGGCTGAGTCAAAACATCCTTCACAGTAGCTGAAGGGACATATGCAATGACGTTTGCATGGAGAATGTAGATTCTGAAAGTCTTCAAAGATTTTATGAGAGCATAATCCTGCTTCTCAATTGGGTCATACTTCAGCTGAGCATCTCTCAGGGTTCTACTGAAAAAAGCAATTGGATGATCAAGACCTTCATCATTCTTTGGTAATAGTACAACTGCCACTGTGTCATAAGATGCAAAAGAGAAAATGTAAAAACCCTTGGTGTAGTTGGGACTAATCAGGGTTGGGGCCTCCATGATGGCTTTCTTAATGTCTTCGAAAGAGTTTCTTGCTTGGTCAGTCCACTTTATTTATGCATCCCTTTTTAGCATGACTGTTATATGCTTTACCAGCTCGGAGAAATTAGGAATGAATCTCCAGACAAAGATTATCTTGCCTAAAAAGGACTGAATGTCTCTTTTTGACCTTGGTATTGACATTTTTTGGATTGCTTCCACCCTCATCAGATCGATCTTTACACCTTCAGCTGAGACTATGTGGCCTAGGAGATTTCCTTCATTGAGTGCAAACTGTGACTTCTTGGGATTCAATGATATTCCATACCTTCTGCACTTCAGAAATACCATCCTTAAATGCTGCAAGTGGTCATGATGGCTGTGAGAGTAAATTGTTAAGTCATCCAAATATATCAGCACAAATTTATCTTTTAGCCCTGCAAAAGCTAGGTCCATGGCTCTCTGAAAAGTATCCCTAGCATCCATTAGCCCAAATGGAATTTTAGCATACATGAAGGTGCCCCAGGGGGTGGTAAAGGCAGTCTTCTCTTGGTCATCAGGGTGCAAAGCAAATTGGTTCTATCCAGAGAAGCCATCAAGGAAGGACATAACTCTATCCCCTGAGACTTTCTGCAATAGGTGTTCCATCTTGGGCAATGGATAGTTGTCCTTCTTGGAACACATGTTCAGGTTTCTAAAACCACACACAACCTGATTTCTCCATTTTTCTTTCTTACCACTACCAGGTTTGCAATCCACTTGGAATATCTGAGGGGAACTATGATCTTGGCTTTAAGGAGCTTGTGGATCTCTTTTTCAATCACTGGTAATATGAGAGGGTTGATGGGTCTTAGCTTCTGTTTGAAAGGAATGGTGTCCTTCTCCAAAGGAATTCTGTGTTGGATGATATTGGTGTCATAATTTTTTAGGTCACTATACCCCCAGGAAAAAACATCAGCAAACTCTTTTATCAAGCTACAAAATTCAGACTTCTTATCAGCATTCAACCCCGTGGAAATATTTATCAGTTTGGGACGGATTTGGGTGACTATGTTTTTCTCTTGGATAGCAGGGTCTAGCTCCTTTTTGGCAGGATTGAGAGGGATGTCATTGTGAACAAACAGTTCTTCCAGTGGTACTAGACCTCGGGGTATGTAGTTGCTAGGAAATTGGAAAATATTCTACTCAGTCACTTTATCTTTTAACTTGAGCTGTTTGGATTCCTCCATGTTAAGGTTTTCCTGGTCTATGTGTATGTCAGAGAATTCATCTACTAATTGAAGGAATTTATTAAGCTCCTCATCATTCTCAAACACCCTCCAAATTTTTACATTGACTAGTAGAGAGGGTTTGTACTTGACCTGAACATCATAGCTGAGCTTAGGGGGTAAAGGAGGAACAAACAGACTTGCAGAGACGACGAGGGAATCATCCAAGTGATTCAAATCCCTAGGAATATATGACAGTTCAAAAAACATAAAGGAGTCTTTGATTTTCCATACCTCATCCCTGTAGGCCTTCAATCTGATATTTTTTGTCTGAAAAGCATTGTTGACCTACTGTATGATGAGGTCTGCGTCTCCAAAAATCTTCACACACATAATCCCCATCTCCTTGGCAGCTTTAACTCCTAGTAGCAAGGCTTCATATTCTACTACGTTGTTCATGGTTTTGAAATCAAGCTTATAAGACAGGTGAATGTTTTCCTTAGATGGGGAGACCAGGACTACACCCACGCCTACTGAGCTTTGAGCACTAGCCCCATCAAAATACATGGTCCAGATCATTGTTGTGACTTCTTTAGGATGATGACGAGTGGGATTAGTGAGCTGAACTGATTTCTGTTGATTATCATCTATTTGCAAAATGAAAGACCCAAAATCAGTGTCCACCGTGTAGATGGGGTGATTTACTGAGCGGCTCTCCTTTCTTATAATGTATGCTAGCTGATTTTCCCTGTACAGTCTCTTAGTTTCTCCTCCAAACATGGGAATGGTGGCATATGTGAGATCCATCTGAAGGGTGTCGCCTAGTCTTTTGCTCCATGATCGAGACAGTAAGAGACCGAATTTTGGAGGAATATCAACCACTACAATGTCCATCATTATGCTTTTCAAAGGTAGCTGAGTTAAATTTACAGCAAGGTATTTGATGAGGCCCAAGCACTTGACCTTCCTAGAGTAAAAGGAGAATAAATCATGGTAGGGCTTGATGATGCTGAGGCCAATCTCATCCATCACAACCTTTGGCATTAGGTTATGAGAGGCTCCTGAATCCAGCAGACAGTTATGGAGGATTTTATCATGGATGTTCAAGGATATATAGAATGGTGGGCATGAGTCCTTTAGGTCTCCGATCATGGGCCCAGGGTTACAACAGGCTTGTCATCTTGCAGGTTCACAAATTTAGTGTCAATGTGCACCTTGGGCTAAAGGGAATTTAGAATGGAGGTTTTGAATGCATCATTCTTCATTAGCTCAATTAAAGGGAAAGGGATTTTCAATTTTTGAATTTCAAAATCGAGGTTGAAGGAATAATGTAGCCTATCTGGAAACCTTACCTCAGTAGCTGTAGGTTTGATTTGGACTTGATCAGGTGTGGCTGAAGGTGCTGGTTTGTGCAATGCTTTGGATGGGACATCCACTTTCTTTGGTAAAACAGCAACCTTTCTAGCAGGTGCAGCAGGATGCTTGACAGGTACAACATTCTTCTTGAGGGGAGCAACCAACCTAGACCTTGGTTGGTAACCTCCCTGACCATCAGCCTAATAGACAGCCTCTTCAATGATATGCTCATCAATCAGGGCTTCCTCATATTCTGCCTATGTCAAAAAAGAATAGTCCACCTCATCCTCCATGCAGTGGATATTGTCTTCAGCTTCTCCTTCTTCTTCAATGAATTCTGGATCTTCTTCTAATACAACATTTTGAAATGGAGCTCTTATCCTCTGATCTTCCCCTTGATTTCTCTCCCTTCTGAGAATCTGAACTAGGGGGTTTCCTCTTCTATAAGGAACAAAATTTGGGTTTCGAGGAGCAAAGTCGCTTGGCCCTTTACCCCTCACTGAAATATGTCCTTGGTCCTTTAATTTATACATTTCAGCAGTCAGGTTATCTAATAGTTTGGTCATTTTGTCAATCTTGTTCTCCGATGCCGAAGCCCCACTATAGTCTGTTGGCTGCTTTTTCCTGTCTATCTTCCCTTTGACCTTCTGAGATGTCAGAATGTTTGACTCTACTTCTAGGGCAGCATCCTGCATGAGTGATAAGGAAACAGACCTCCTTTCTCTGAGAAGTAAGTAGAAGTCAGAGTCAAAGGCATTTGCATAAGTTATCCTAACTAAGGTATCAGTGGGCTTAATTTCGGTATGGATCTTCCTGTACATATTGTTGAATCTCTTGGTAAAGTTGGAGACAGACTCCCCATTTTCTCTTTTCAGGTTGTTGAATTCTGTGATATAGTAGAGATGATCCCTCCTTCTCCCCAATGCTTTAGGAAAATGTCATCTAGGGCCTCTATGCCTGCCACTGATCCGGCAGGCAGTTCCTTAAACCACTTCCTAGCCTGGCCATCTAGGCTTTGCACAAAAACCCTAGTCCATACATCTTCTTATTCTATGTTAATATTTTCAGCATAGCTGTAAAAATCCTATAGATGTTCTTCAGCAGTGAAATTCCCTTCCCCTGTAAACTTAGGCATATACTTGAGATAATCCCCAGTAGGCATGGCTGCGAGAGGATTTGGCAGAGTTAAGGGCGCATACCTAGCTACCAGGATCCTTTCCATCTTGTTCAATTGAGGGGCATACATATTGGAAATGGGTATGGACAGGGTTGTGGAAGGCATCACTGATGAATATACTTGGTGAGAAGGTAGTGGTATACTTATCCCAGTGGAGTCACCAGGGATTGGATCTTCACAAGCAGCAGTTCTTGAAGATGCCCAACCCCTGTATTTTTCTGATGTATCTAAAAATTCCTGGGAATTAAGAGTTTCAGCAGAAGAAATAAAAGCATAAATCATTAGAGGAAATTTGGGGTCTAAAATGGGCCTTATAAGAAAACGTGCCAAAATAAGTTTTTGTGAGTTGGAATTCAAGAACCAATAGAATTTCAATAAAATAAGTCAACCATAATGGTTGAATTGGCATATTTGTCATTAAAAAAATCTACTTTTTTTGTTCGTATTTTTGACATATCTCATTGTGTTTTTACTCAAATTTCGATTGGGAGAGCTCGTTGGATGCGGAATTTGATTCTGCATCCAACGAGTACCCACACTGCATACTTTTGATGGACCCCGCTACCCCAAAAACAAGAAATACTTAAAAAAATGTGATGATGACATCATCATCACATTTTTTCAGGTATTTCTTGTTTTTGGGGTAGCAGGGTCCGTCAAAAGTATGCAGTGTGGGTACTCGTTGGATGAAGAATCAAATTCCGCATCCAACAAGCTCTCCCGATTGAAATTTGAGTAAAAACACAGGGAGATATGTCGAAAATACGAACACAAAAAGTAGTTTTTTTCTTTCTTCCTCCAAAATTAATTAATATTATTTTATTATTTTAACCATTATTTTATTATTTTAACTATTATTTTATTATTTTCCTTAGGAGGCCCATTTTAGACCCCAAAATTCCTCTAATGATTTCTTGAAATACCTAATGTAGCTTTTTGTGCAGTACTATTGGTCTGTCTTAGTAAAGCCCTAGCTTTCCTCAAAATTTCTTCTGGATCTGAAACAGGTGTTGCTAGTGGCCCCTTTGGGTTTGCTCTGGTACTTGGTCTTCTTGAAACCACCTTATATCAATGGAGTCTCCATATAGATGATTACAACCATAATAATGTCCAAGCTTTGTCTATCATTAAATCATGGATCTATGTCGTCTCCCAGGGAAGTTGAGCTTCAATCTCCTCTCCCCGGCAACGGCGCTAATTTGTTATCACTCCAAGAAACTCCTCTACGTTGTAGCTCTAGGATGCTTGGTAACTTAAAATTTTTTTAGGTTTTCTGATATGGATCAAGTCAGTTGACCTATATAACCTTTCTACTCTCAAGACATGCATAAAACTCACTCGTTTACAAGGCTTTTAGTTGCAATTGCTCAGAAGTTCGACAATAAGGTGCAGGGATGGAGAACTCACCAGGATGGCAGAATTATGTACAAAACACATGCATATAAATGGCTAAATCCTGATGAGGATGGTATTTATAAATCAAATAGCATTAATAAACCAATAGGATGATAGCTATTAGCTTTTTAATCAATCTGAAAATGACCTAAATACACATTCAGGGATAAATACAGTAAAGAAAGAGATGATGGCTGAACAGATCACAACAAAAGATATTATATCATGAATAAGTAAAATGAGAAGCTTGAAAGCATTATTGGCTCATAAATCCCCAAATTTGTACCTTTATTGTAAAATCAATCGTGGGCTTTATAGCCTTCTACCAAAAATGACAGATCCTAAAAATCCGATCTGTTTACACAAAAAATACTTGAAAGTGATAGTTTTCTCAGATTAGGGCATCAAAACCTTGCTAATTATTTGTCTATATATTGTGAATATCTAGTTCACTGAGTGAACTTTTATTAACTGAAGTGATCGCTGATAATCACCACTGTTAGTTCAGTGTGAAATTGTCGCCAACAGCCAGTGTCTCAGTGTTTAACTGAAGTGACCTTTCTTGTTTAATCCGCCAGAATTTTCTACCTTGTCACCACGGTCGCCGATCGGAAGCTCTGACCTCTAACCATCGGCACCCCAAGCCTTAATCCTACCGCAATGTCGGTGCCTCAAATGACTAATCTTCTCAGCATTGACGATCGGAATCCCAAGACTGAACGTATCGGAGCTTTCAACCGCTAGCTTGTCGGTGATCGGAAGCTGTACTCACTAATGCATCGGAACCTCAAAGATGAATGCTACCACAGTGTCAGAGGTTCCAATGACTAATATTCTCAGCATCGGTGATCGAAAGCTGTAATCATTAACGTGTCGAAATGTCGGAGCTCTAAACCGCTAGCTTCGCGATCGAAAATCGGAAGCTCTGTCCTCTATCTCATCGGTGCCTTAGACCGGAATGCTACCACAATGTTGATGGTTCAAATCACTAATTTCCAAGCATCAACAATCAGACAGACCAACCACTAATCTGTCGGCGATCGGACGCTCTAGCTACTAAACTCTTCGTCGGCAATCGGAACTCAAAATCACTAACCATCGAAACTTTAAACCACTAGATTCTTCGTAATGGCGGCTTCGTAGAAGACTAAACCTTCGAAACGTCGACACCATAGAGGACTAAACCTCTGATCAATGTTAAAAAATGTTCCGATGGTAGTTAAAATATTTAGTAATACGCCTAACTGCCGAAAAGGTTTTCCATCTATTATTTATCTTCCAACTTTCGGTGGCTAATGAGATGTTCTTATCCTCACCCAAGCCACCGAAAGCTACAGCTTTGTGAAATTTTCATCGAAAACAAAGGATTTCAAAATGTTAGTGACATTCATATCCCTTATTGCATGAATAAAATTCTTCATACAAAAATAAATTATTTTGGGAGATAACAGCTCCCATCTTCTCTCCTCTTATTATGAGTCGACTTTCTTCTTGTGTAAGGCTTTAGCCTCATTTCCCTTTGGAACTGGAACCTTTCCACTTATGTAGGTGTCCAATTCATTTTCTTCAAGAACCAGTGAAATCCTATGCTTCCATGCTTGGAATTTTTCAGCTTCACAAAGATTTTCATCAAGCTGAGGTGTTGGGTCATTTTGAAATGAGAACCTCAAATGTAAATGGCAAAAGATTAGATCTTACCAGTTTGAGATGATCATCCTGGTTCCGGATCTAGCTGATCTAGGGTTTGTCAGAGAAACCCTAATTTTAAAAAATTGGAATCTTTCAGATCTGATTGGATAGAAATATGTACCTCCTGAAGGCGAGCTGAGCAGCATATTCATTTTCCCAAAACTGTGATCAAAATTGCAAAATATCTTATGCCCTAGTTTTCTACAATTTCTTCTACAGAATGTCTAATATTGTTTCTGAGGTATATCCAAAATTACTGCTCCTCTATGTCTGATATTTCGTACGGAGGTATCCTCATCTGTCCTCTATCCAACACCATAGTTTTCAGCCGAATTGGTTTCACTAGTTGGGACTTATGCGCATTTTACCAAGGTGACTTATTTTAGGACTGTTCAGAAGAGAAAACTTGTATGGACAGCCAAGTTTCACTGTTTTATCTTCAAGGTCTGAAATTCTTACCACAGAAATTACAATTCATGCCCTTTCTGGAACATTTGAAAAAATTCATTTGGACCTTCATAGCCCGAGATATAGCAATTCTCCCAAGGTAACCTATTTAAGTCTGAATCCTGAGAGAGGTTGGAACCCTAACTTGGAGGAATCTTATCTCCTATAATATAGTGAATCGGATGCTGAAACTTTTACAAATTGTACACCAGGAATTTATCTTTGTCCTGTGAAATTTTTGGCACCTGATCCTTCTCCAATCTCAAGATATAGCGAATCTACCAAAACTATCAGTTTCAGTATTTTAGGGTTTTTCAGGCCTAGGGTCAAACTAGGGTTTGACTTTGCCGAAGTTTCACCCAACCAAAAATCTCGACCCAGGTCTCTAAAATTTGATTTTGATGAGGAGATTAATCCTATGCTGGGCTCACTCAAAAATTCCTCTTCTATAAAAAGTCCTAATTTCCCACAGCAGAAACTGAAAATGCCCGGAGTCAAATTCTGCTTCGACAGAAAGATTCGCCCTTCAATGGAGAGTTAGCCTAGCCTTCTTTTGCTGATGTATTGTGGAGAGAGAACCAAAAAGTAAGAATCCTTAGCTTCTGCAGCTACACAATGTCTTCTTTCAGGGTGGCTCTGATACCATGTTGAATTTTAAATAGTTATATCAGATCTTAAAACATTTAGCATCATAACAACATAACCATAAGGCAAAAGATCACTGAAAGATAGACAAGCACAACCACACAAAAAGAACACAAATATTTATCCTGGGAAAAACCCAGCAAAAGCTTCCTCAATATAGATGCCCCAAAAAGATAAAAGAAAAAACCCAAAAGACTGATCCTCCTTCTTTTCCAGCCACATCTCTTTCTCTCTCTCTCTTATGTGCTACACAAGTGAGTGTGTGTGTCTCAAATGAGAAGCACCTCACCTCTATTTATATTCTTTCGTTCACTTAATAATTAATTCAGTTATGTAGGCTCGAGTAATCCTAATTTAATCTTGTAGGCTCGAGTAACCACAACTGGGGTACTAATGACCCGACTTACAACGGAGGGGACTTCCTCATGACTCTTATTAGTTATCCTGATTAGAAACATCTGGACATAAATAAATACAAGTGATTCTCCCGGTAGGAACATCGAGGATCACAAAAATACATATAGAATATTCTTCGAAGTTACAATATTTCAACAGAATTCAAGGACTTATGTAAGCAGTGTGGTATAGCAAGGTAGAATACTACTCCATACACACCTCGAGATAATGGAGTTTTTGACAGGATGAATAAGACATTGATGGAAAAGGAAAGGAGCATGCTAAGCAGTGATGGCATAGGACTAGAAGTCTGGGTAGAGGTAGTGGATATAGCATGTTACTTGATAAATCGGTCACCCACATCAGCATTACATCGTAAAACTCCAAAAGAGGTATGGACTGCTAAGAAATCCTCTATTAAGCATATGAAATTTTTTGGTTGTGATGCTTATGTACATGTTATAAAGGAGAAAAGGAGCAAGTTGGATAACAAAGCTGAGAAGTGTATATTTATTGGCTATAAAGATGGTATGAAAGGTTATAAGCTTTGGAATCCTTCAACTAAGAAGATTATTTACAGTCGAGATGTTATGTTTAGAGAGGTCAATGAATTCCATAGATAGGAAGTGAATCCAATGGAAAAGGAACCAGAGAAGATAGAGTTTGAGTTAGAAGGTGAAGAATCTAACTCAACAAAAGAATCTGAATCAGAAGAATAAGAACCTCATGCCCTAGTTTTGAGGAGGTCATTTCAAGAAATAAGGAAACCAGAAAGGTATTCCCCTCCTAATTTTCGTTCTCATTTTGCTTTGTCTATTATTGATGATGATCCTAGAAATGTGAAGGAAGTTGTTGATTCAAAGGATAGTGATCTTTGGAAGAAGGCCATGGTTGAAGAAATGGATTCCTTGGACAAAAATAAATCTTGGAATCTAGTCCAATTACCAACCGGAAGAAAATCCTTTGGGAGAAAATGGTTGTTTAAAAAGAAGTTGAATGCAGAAGGTAAAGTGGAGAAGTACAAATCATGCTTTGTAGCAAAGGGATATTCTCAGGTAGAGGGAATTGATTTTGGTGAAATATTTTCTCCAATTGCAAAATTAGCTTCTATTATATTTCTTCTTTCTATTGATGTTGCTTTTGATATTGAAGTAGAGCAAATGGATGTGAAAACAACATTCTTACATGGGGATCTGGAAGACTGAATCTACATGAAACAACCAGAAGGGTTCATAGTAAAGGGAAAGAAAGAGTTGGTATGTAAACTAAAGAAATCCCTTTATGATCTAAAGCAATCTCCAAGGATGTGGTACAAAATTTTTGACACATACATACTTGGATTGGGGTTTGTGAGAAGCAAACTTGATCACTGTGTATACTCCAAACAGGTTGGTGATCACTTTATTAACATAGTATTGTATGTTGATGACATGTTGTTGGTTGGAAACAACAAATATGTTATAAAGGAGGTGAAGTCTCAATTGTCCTCCAAATTTGATATGAAATATCTTGGTGTTGCAAACTTGATTCTCGGAATGGAGATACAAAGAGATCATGCAAACAAGGTTATCAGTTTAAATCAAAAAAAATAAGTTGAGACATACTAAAGAGATTTAACATGCAGGAAAGTAATCAGCCAAGGTTCCTATGTTGAATTATTGTAACATCAAAGTGTATTCACTTATTGTACCCTGATGTTCCTATCGGGAGAATCATTTGTATTTCATTGTACCTCGATGTTCCTATCGGGAGAATCATTAATATTGTAGCAGGTCAGTAAAGAGTCATGAGGAAAACCCCTCCATTGTAAGTCGGGTCATTAGCACCCTCTGGAATATAGTAATGAGTTGCTTTGAGTCCTCCTAGAGAATTCGACCCAGTCAAGTTTAGTGGGGCCAACTTGGTTGAGTAAAAAGTCAAGTGAATGAAAGAATATAAATAGAAGTGAAGCACTCCTCATTTGAACACACAAACACACTTGTGTAGTGCATGAGAGAGAGAGGGAGAGTCTTATCTACAATGAGGAGAAGGACCAGTTTGAAGTCTTGTATTTTATCTTTTTGATAATCTATATTGAGGAAGATTTTCTTGTTTGGTTTTTCCCTTTAGGGTTTTCCCAGGGTAAATATGTGTTCATCTTGTGATACTGTTTCTTTCAGTGATCCTGTATGCTATTATCATTATGAAATTGAATTGAATGTTGATAATATAGCTTAGCATAGAGAATCTTAACATGGTATCAGAGCTAACCTGAATAGGACAGCTTTCACAAGGTGAAAAATCCCTCTCTCCCTCTTCGACAAGAAATTAGGGTTTTGGAGAAATTTTGATTTTTGAAGATCTAACTGCATAGAAAGTTATGCCCTCCTAGAGCGCATCTACTGGGCCTAGTATTGAAGTTTTTGAGTGGGTAGATCTCTAGGAAAGTCAAACCCTGGTTTGACACTGGACCAGAAATCCAGAGAACTAGAAAACTGCACTGCATAATCTTGCAAGTAAGTTTGGAAAGGTGAAGACTCGAGATATCTAGAAACCAAGCACACCAGTCAACTCGCCTCAGTCAAGTGCATCTCCTACTAAGATCAGTTTCTCATTTTCAAGAATTTCAATTTTTTTGCAATCTCCTGACAATATGGCCCCAAGCACCAAGCTTGAGGACAAACTAGAAGGCATATAGAATTTTTGAGCATGGAAATACAGAATTGGCCTCATTCTCAAGGAGAATGATCTTGACAAATATATCGAGGAAGAAGTTGCATAACTTGAAGAGGCGGAAGCTAAGGAGAAACACAAGAACGATTTGATTAGGGCACAAAGGATTATTACTAACTCTATCAAGGATCACTTGATCCCTCAAGTGCCATCCAAGAAGACTCCAAAAGAAATGTATGGTGCCCTAGCAAGGATGTATGAAGGAAGAAACATCAACAAAAAGATGAATCTTAAAGCTCAATTGAAGAGCACCATGATGATTCATGGAGAATACATACAGGACTATTTCACAAGGGTCTCCCGGTTCAAGGAACAACTAGAAGCCATTGGAGACAACCTTGATGAAGATGAGTTGGTTATGACTACTCTCAATGGTCTCACTAGACCTCAGGATTCATTCATCCAAACTATGTGTGCCAAAAAGGAAAGCATGAAGTTTGATATTGTATGGGAAGATTGTATTCAAGAGGAGGCTAGAGTGGCCAATAGAGAAGCTCTACTGAAGGAAGATGATCAAGCCCTAGCCACACATACCAAGAGAAGAAGAAGTCAACCCAACTTCAAGAAGGGAAACCACAAGGAACCTCAACCTCCCAGAAGGTTTCAAAGAACAAGAGAAAGTCTTCCAAAGAGGGACTACTCTAGATTTAAATGTTTTTATTGTGATAAGGTAGGACACATTGCCAGAAATTGTCCTTTGAAGAAAGAAGAATACAAGAAGAGGAACAGCTACAAAAGACATCATGCACGTCTAGCTAAAGATGAGGATGAAGAAGAGGAAGAAGAAGGACCTCAGAGAAAGCAAGCAAGAGAAGAAGATGCAGAAGAGTATGTACTATTCTCTGCACTCTCTGGGTCTGTGACACATGGCTTATTGATAGTGGTGCTTCAAAGCACATGACGGGACAAAAGAAAATTTTGTAAAAACTTGAAGAAAAGAACTCTCCTTAGAAAGTATCTCTAGGAGATGACTATCAATATCCAATCAAAGGAATTGGTGAAGCAAGCTACAAGCTTGATTCAGGAAACCCCCTGAATATGAAGGAAGTTTTATTTGTACCAGGTCTAAAGAAGAACTTACTTTGTGTCTCAGCATTAGATAAGAAAGGATATAGAGTTGAATTCATATATGGACAAGTACTCATGTGGCCCAAAGGAAATTCAAGTGAAGATGCAGTTGTTATCGGTGAAGAAGAAGGAGGCCTGTATAAACTCAAGGGACATTTAGAAACAACCCTTGTTCATGAGACCACTAATCCTAGTGAACTGTGGCATAGAAGTCTTTCCCACATAAATTACAAAGCACTACCTCATGTGAACAAAGTATTAACGGGACTACCAAACTTGAAGATCAGCCATGAAGGCATTTGCAAAGGATGTGCAAAAGGAAAGAATATCAAGAATCCATTTCCGAAGAGTGAAACAAAAACCAAAGGTACGTTGGAATTAATTCATTCAGATGTATTTGGTCCAATGTCCTCCACATCCTTGAGTGGTTTTGAATACTATATTACATTTATTGATGACTATTCAAGAAAGACATGGATATACTTCTTGAAATCAAAGAACGAAGTGTTTGAAAAATTCAAGGAATTCAAAGCCTTGATAGAAAACCTTTCCCACAAAAGAATCAAGACACTCCAATCAGACAATGGCGGAGAGTATACTTCAAAATAATTTGAATCCTTTTGTAAAGATGTTGGAATCAAGAGGGAACCAACTACTCCCTACAATCCTCAACAAAATGGTGTTGCGGAAAGAAAGAACATAACCATCATGGAGGCAGTGAAGACGATGATATATGATCAAGATCTTCCAATGCATCTATGGCCAGAAGCAGCAAGAACTGTTGTCTATGTACATAATAGAATATCTCACAGTGCCCTTGGATTCAAGAATCCAGAAGAGATGTTCACGGGAAAGAAGCCTAAGGTAAGTCACCTCAAGATATTCGGTTGTCCAGTATATGTTCACATACCGAAAGAGAAAAGAACCAAGTTGGACCCTTCTGGAAAGAAGGCAATATTTGTTGGATACTGTGAAGTATCCAAGGCATTCAGAATTTACATTCCTGGATTCCATCACATGGAAATCGGTAGAGATGTAACATTCAATGAAGAAGCAGCTCTCAAGGGATCCAGAAAATCTCAACATGAAGAAGTATATGAGGAAGATGAACCTCCCAGAAATGCAGAGGCTACATTCCTCCCTAAATATGAAGCACCTGAAGATCATGATATGACAGAACCACAAGAACCTCCCACGATGGAGATATCACGGAAGAGAAATCGTGCTTGGGTAAGAGAAATTATACAAGAATTAGAAATATATGGAGCTCCAGAAGGCTCCACAAGGATAAGCAAGAAGACCAAGCCATTTTCCAACTATGTAGCTTTGATGTGAAATCTTGTAGATCAAGAGCCTACAACCTATGAAGAAGCTATACAGAAGAAAGAATGGAAAGAAGCAATGATTCCGATGATGGGTTAGAAAACTGGCAGAACAGACTTTATGAGCTGGATGGACATAGATGTGCCAGAATTACCAAGTCTCTCAGATGGCTTGGCTCACAGACACGAACCTTACCTGCTTTTGATGGTTCGACAGACCCATAACAGTTTATTGTGCAATTCTCAGAACAGGTACCAGACTCACAGAAAATGGAGACTCTGGATTCAGCATTCAGAGGCATAGCAGCCAGATGGTGGAATGGTCACAAGAAGTACATTCATAGTTGGGAAGCATGCCATAAGTCCCTTTACCTAAGATTCAGGTACCAACCTCAGGCGGTCCGAAGCAGGTTTAATGGTAAGACTAGTCCTCAGGGACATTTGGAGCAATGCTACGAGGCATGGAAGCATGTACCTCGTGAAGAATGGGTACATAGGTTTGTGCACACCCTGGAACCCATAGCAAAGAATTGGTATCTAGAGTTCGAGCTTCGCCGCGGTACTGTAAGTTGGGATTGTCTTGTTGATAGTTTTGTACTAACATTCTCTATTAATGAGGTTTCTCCTACTTTGGATGCAGCTGTTAGGTTGATTCATACTAAAGTATTTGATGATCAAGAAATAGCAAAATATAAACCTAATTGGAAGGTACAGGAAGCCAATGCAGTAGAATGTTATAACTTCGCAATTGACGAGGATGACGATCCGCGCAACATTAATATTCCGGAGTCAGAAGGACACTGCGAAGTGCATGGACCAGTAGTGGAGGCACTTGAAGTGACTCAACTGCTAAAGACGCGGACCGTAAACATTGGGTTAGAAGAAAACCCTAAGCATGCTACCATTGGAGATTATTGGGATGACGAAATGGTAAGCAAGGTGACCCAACTTCTCCATGAATATCAGGATCTCTTTCCGACGAAGTTCTCAGAGATGAA